>PVKP010008659.1:0-29180 GCA_004027715.1 Plecturocebus donacophilus | reverse complement strand
GCAAAGGGCCAATAAGCACATGAAAAAATGCTAAACAGGAGAGAGAGATCCAAGATGGCCGATCACTAGCAGCTCAGGATTGCAGCTCCCAGTGAAAGCTCAGAGAGTGAGTGGACGCCACACCTTCAGACGAATTTTTGTTGACCACGGACCAGGACATTCCCAGCAGAGGAGCCCTTCGGGTCGCCAGTATGACCCTTTTGGCTGGCACAGCTGTTTTGCCGGTGCCTCGGCCCGATGGCTCTTGGTGCAGAGTAAATGGGACTGGGTCTCCTTTTGGATGATGTTTGGAGCTCTGTGAAGGCGGAGCAGTCCATTCAGCTGATTGAAAAAGGGATTGAAGAGGGAAGCCAGACCGGAGACCCCCGGGCAGAAAAGCACCACGAATCTCAATGCCGCTGTTTTAGCTGGCGTTGCAGGTCGCCGCAGTGAAAATTACATAGATTCCGGAGCTGGGAATCGACAAGCTGGATGTCCACTCAGAGACCTAATTTGAAAGTTAGTAATTACAAAGACGATAGGTGGATAAAACCACAAAGATGAGAAGAAGCCAGCGTAAAAAAACTAAGAACACTCAAAATCAGAATGTATCTCCTTCTACAGAGGATGGTAGTTCCTCATCAGCAACACAACAAGGCCTGATGGACAACGAGTGCGAAGAACTAACAGAATCAGGCTTCAGAAGGTGGATAATAAGAAAATTCTGTGAGCTAAAATATCATGTTCTAACCCAATGCAAAGAAACTAACAACTTTGAAAAACGGTTTGACGAAATGCTAACGAGAATGGACAATTTAGAGAGGAATATAAACGAATTAATGGAGGTTAAGAACACAATACAAGAGATCCGTGAAGCATGCACAAGTTTTAACAGTCGAATTGATCAAGCAGAAGAAAGGATATCAGAGGTCGAAGACCAACTTAATGAAATGAAACGACAAGACAAGATTAGAGAAAAAAGGGTAAAAAGGAATGAGCAAAGTCTCCAAGAAATATGGGACTATGTGAAAAGACCTAATTTACGCTTAATAGGTATACCTGAAAGTGACGAAGAGAATGAATCAAAGCTGGAAAATATTTTTCAGGATATTATCCAGGAAAATTTTCCTAAACTAGTAAGGCACAACAATACTCAATTCCAGGCAATACAGAGAACCCCACAAAGATATTCCTCAAGAAGACCAACCCCAAGACACATAATTGTCAGATTTACTTGGATTGAAATGAAGGAGAAAATACTAAGGGCAGCCAGAGAGAAAGGCCAGGTTACCCATAAAGGGAAGCCTATCATACTCACAGCAGATCTCTCAGTAGAAACTTTACAAGCCAGAAGAGAGTGGAGGTTAATATTTAACATCCTTAAAAAGCTTTCAACCCAGAATTTCATATCCAGCCAAACTAAGTTTTACAAGTGAAGGAAAAATAAAATTTTTTGCAAACAAGCAAGAACTCAGAGATTTCATCACCACCAGGCCTGTTTTACAACAACTTCTGAAAGAAGTACTATACACAGAAAGGAACAACCAGCATCAGTTATCCCAAAAACTTACCAAAAAGTAAAGAATATTACGACAGTGAACAATTTACATCAACTAATGGGCAAACAGCCAGTTAGACTCAAATAACAGTCTTAAATTCACATATATCAATATTAATCCTAAACTCAAATGGATTAAAAGCCCCAATCAAAACATACAGTTAGACAAACTGAATAAAAAGTTAAAACCCATTGGTACGCTGTATTCAGACCTTTCTTATAGGCAAGGACACACAAAGACTTAACATAAAGGGATGGCGGAAGATTCACCAACCTAATGGAGAGCAAAAACAAAACAAAACAAAACAAAACACGATTTGAACTCAGACCTGGAACAAGCAAATTTAATAAATATTTACGGAACTTACCACCCCATATCCACAAAACATATATTTTTTCAATATTATATCATACCCATTCTAAAAGTGATCACATAATAGGAAATCACTTTTTAGTAATTGCATAGCATTTCACAGATTTAAATATCCTGAGCAATAGAGCAAGATTCTCCTTCTCTCTCCCCCTTTCTCTCTTTTCTTCTTCTTTCTCTTAAAAAAACTCTCCCTCTCTTTCTTTCTCTCTTTTATTCTTCTAAAAAAAAAAAAGCAAAAAAAAAAAAAAAAGAAAAAATGCTAAACATCATTAGTCATCAGGGAAATACAAATTGAAACCACAGTGAGACCACTAGGATGGCTATAATTTTAAAAAACAACAAATATTGGCAAAGAGGTGAGTACTTAGAACCCTCTAAGTGGGAATGTAAAATAGTGTAGCTGCTTTGTAAAACAACTTGGGAGTTAATCAAAAAGTTAGAGTTATGATATGATCCAACAATTCCATCTTAGATTGTAAATACCCAGGCAAAGCAGTAGAGATAAATTGATAGTATTAAAGTACCTATAATTAGGCCAGATACAGTGGCTCACACCTGTAATCCCAGCACTTTGGGAGGCTGAGGCAGGAGGATCACCTGAGGTCAGGAGTTCAAGACCAGTCTGGCCAACATGGTGAAACCCTGTCTCTACTGAAAATACAAAAATTAGGATGGTGGCGTGTGCTTGAAGTCCTAGCTACTTGGGGAGGCTGAGGCAGGAGAATCGCTTGAACCTGAGAGGTGGAGGTTGCAGTGAGCCTAGATCACATCACTGCACTCCAGCCTGGGCGACAGAGCAGGACTCTGTCTCAAAAAAATAAACACATAAATTTTTAAAAAGTATCTACATTAGTAAAGAAGATAGATCACAAATCAATGATCTCAGCTTCAACATTAAGAAGTTAGAAAAAAAAAAAAAAACAACTTGGGTGGGGCACAGTGGCTCATGTCTGTAATCCCAACACTTTGGGAGGCCAAGGTGGGAAGATCACTAACTGCCCAGGAGTTTGAGACCAGCTTGGACAACATGGTGAAACCCTGTCTCAACAGAAAACACAAAAAATTACTCAGGTGTGGTAGTGTCTGCCTGTGGTCCCAGCTGCTCAGGAGGCTGAGGTGAGGGATCACTTGAGCCCAGGAGGCAGAGGTTGCAGTGAGCTGAGATTGCACCACTGCACTCCAGCCTGGGCGACAGAGACCGTTTCCAGGAAAAAAAACAAAAGGGAAGGAGGAAAGGAGGGAAAAAAAAAAGGGAAGGAGGCAGGGGAGGGAGAGGAGGAAGGAGAGAGAGGGAGGGAAGGAAGGAAGGAAGGAAGGAGAACAATTTGAACCCAAAGTAAGCAGAAGGGAAAAAAAATCAGTGCAGAAAAATCGGAGGAGAAATTGACAAAATAGACAACAGAAAAATAATAAAGAAAAATCAATGAAATCAAAGTTGGCTTTTTGAGAAGATCAGTAAAATAAATTAAACATTAGCTAGACTGACCAAGTTAAAAAGAAAGAATATATATAACTGCCAATATCAGAAGTGAGAGAGTCACATCACTACAGATTTTACAGACACTAGTTGAAGACCAGCCTGCCCAACATGGCGAAACCCCGACTCTATTAAAAATACAAAAATTAGCTGGGTATAATGATGAACACCTGTAATCCCAGCTACTCAGGAGGCTGAGGCAAGAGAATCACTTGAACCCGGGAGGCAGAGGTTGCAGTGAGCCAAGATCGCACCACTGCACTCCAGCCTGGGCAACAGAGCAAGACTCTATCTCAAAAAAAAAAAAGAAAAAAAAGTGATACTAATAAATTTCAGATGAAATGAACAAATTCCTCAAAAGACACAACTATCAAAGCTCACTCAAAAGATAGACAAACTGAATAGCCCTATATTTATTAAAGAAACAAACTTAATAAAGAAAAAAAGAAACAAACTTTATAAAATGCTTACTACACAGAAAACTCCAGGCCCAGATAGCCTCATTAAGGAATTCTGTAGGACATTAAACAAGAAATAGTATAAATTCTATATGAATTCTTCCAGAAAAATGAAAATACTTTCCAACTCACTTTATAAGGCCAGCATTACCCTGATTCCAAAACTACAAAAAGAAATTACAGAAAAAGAAAACTATAGACCAATATCGTTCATAAACACAAATGCAGAAATTCTTTTTTTATTTTTTTGAGGCAGGGTATCACTCTGTCACCCAGACTGGAGTGTAGTGGCGTGATCTTGGCTCACTGCAGCCTCTACCACCTAGACTCAAGTGATCTTCCCACCTCAGCCTCCCAAGTAGCCAGGACTACAGGCAAGTACCACCATGCTCAGCTAATTTCTTTGTATATTTTGCAGAGACAGGGTTTCACTGTGTTGCCCAGGTTGGTCTTGACCTCCTGGACTCAAGCAATCTGCCCATCCCAGCCTCCCAAAGTGCTGAGATTGTAGGCATTAGCCACTTGATATTTGTGTGCAGCTTGCAAAAATTCTTAACAAAAATTTAGCAAACTAAACACAACAATAAACAAAATACTACTACATCACGACGGGTGTTTCTTTTGGCAAAAATGCAATATTTGCTTAATATTCAATAATAAAATAATTCTCCATTTTAAAGAATTCAACTAAGGAAGATTCCATAATTCACCATATAAACAACTAAAAAAGAATAACCATATGATCATCTCAAAAGATACAGAAAAAGCATTTGAGAAAATCCAACATTCATCCCTGATTTTAAAATCTCAGGAAACTAGGGAAGGGAAATCCCTCAATTTGATACAGGGAGTCTCCCAGTAACTTAAAGCTAACATCATATTTACTGAAAGAAGGCAAAAAGTTCTCTGCCACCACTTCTGTTTAAATATTTAAAGGTTTTAGCCAGTTCAATGAGTCAAGAAAAACAGGCTGGGCACAGTGGCTCACGCCTGTAATCCCAGCATTTTGGGAGGCTGAGGCTGGTGGATCATCTGAGGTCAGGAGTTCCAGATCAGCCTGGCCAACATGGTGAAACCCTGTTTCTACTAAAAATACAAAAAAAATTAGCCAGGTATAGGGCCAGGGGCAGTGGCTCATACCTGTAATCCCAGCACTTTGGAAGGCCAAGATGGGTAAATCATGAGTTCAGTAGTTTGAGACCAGCCTGGCCAACATGGTGAAATGCCACCTCTACCAAAAATACAAAAAAAAAAAAAAAGCTGGGTATGGTGGCAGGCATCTGTAATCCCAGCTACTCAGGAGGCTGAGGCAGGAGAATCGCTTGAACTTGGAAGGTGGAGGTTGCAGTGAGCCAAGATCACGCCACTGCACTCCAACCTGGGCAATAGAGTGAGACTCCGTTGCAAAAAAAGAATTAGCTGGGCATGGTGGCGTGCTAGTGTAATCCCAGCTACTTGCTCAGGAGGCTGAGGCAGAAAAATCGCTTGAACCTGGGAGGTGGAGGTTGCAGTGAGCTGAGACTGTACCACTTCACTTCAGACTGGACAAAAGAGCAAAACTCCATTACAAAAAAAAAAAGAAAGTGTTGGGGGCAAGGGGAAGAAAAAGAAAAAAGTAGGCATCCAGACTGGAAAAAAGTAAAACTGTCTTTATTTACAGATGGCATGATTGCCTATGCAGAAAATCTGATGGAATCTACAAAAAAAGCTACTAGAACTAATAAATGAGTTTAGCAAGATTGCATAATACAAAGTTAACATACAAAATCAATCATATTTCCATATATTAGTATTAATCATTAAAAACTGAATTTAAAATAACATTTAAAATAGCATAAAAATATAAAATACTGGCTAGGCACAAAGCCTGACGTCTCTAATCCCAGCACTTTGGAAGGTTGAGGCAGGCGATCACCTGAGGTCAGGAGTTTGAGACCAACCTGGTCAACATGGTGAAACCCCTTCTCTACTTAAAAAAAAAAAAAAAATTAGCTGAGTGTGGTGGTGGGTGCTTGTAGTTCCAGCTACCAGCCTGGGTGACAGAGTGGGACTCTGTTTCAAAAAAAAAAAAAAAAAGAAAATATAAAATACTTAGATATAAATCTGACAAAAGATATATAAGACCTGTACAGTGAAATCGATAAATCATTGCTGAGAGAAACAAAGACCTAAATTAATGGAGAGTTATCCTGTTTTCATGGGTTAGAAGACTCAAAACTGCCAAGTGTTAATTATCCCCAAATTGACCTATAATTCTTCATGACTTTAATCACAATCTTAGTAGGTTTTTTTTTTTTTTTGAGATGGAGTTTCGTTCTTGTTGCCCAGGCTTGGAGTGCAGTGGCGCGATCTTGATTCATTGCAACCTCTACTTCCTAGGTTCAAGAGATTCTCCTGCTCAGTAGGCATGCACTACCACCCCTGGCTAGTTTTGTATTTTTAGTAGAGACGGGGTTTCACCATGTTGGTCAGGCTGGTCTTGAACTCCTGACCTCAAGCTGTCCACCTGCTTTGGCCTCCCAAAGAGCTAGAATTTCAGGCATGGGCCACCTCGCTGGCCTACAATCCTAGTAGGTTTTTGTAAAAATGGACAAGTTGATCTAAAATTTCTATGTAAGTTCAAATTAAAGAATCTAAAAGAGCCAAAACAACTTTGAAAAATAAAGTTAGGGCTGGGTGCGGTGGCTCACGCCTGTAATCCCAGCACTTTGGAAGGCCGAGGAGGGTGGATCACCTGAGGTTGGGAGTTCAGGACCAGCCTGATCAACATGGAGAAACCCCGTCTCTACTAAAAATACAAAATTAGCCGGGCATGGTGGTGCATGCCTGTAATCCTAGCTACTCCGGAGGTCAGGAGGCTTAGGCAGGAGAATCGCTTGAATCTGGGAGGTGGAGGTTGCAGTGAGCTGAGATCACACCATTGCACTCCAGCCTGGGCCAACAGGAGCAAAACTCCGTCTCAAGGAAAAAAAAAAAAAAAGAAAGCTAGAAGATTAATACAATCTGATTTCAAATATAAAGCTACCATTATCAAGATGGTATAGTACTGGCTGAAGGACAGATAGAGCAATAGAATGGTATAGTATATCTAGAAATAGACAATTGTGCATTAAGAGATGTTTACTTTAAAGATTATTTCAGGCCAGGTGCAGTGGCTCATGCCTGTAATCCCAGCGCTTTGAGGGGCTGAGGTGAGCAGATCACCTGAGGTCAGGAGTTCGAGATCAGACTGACCAACATGGCAAAACCCCATCTCTACTCAAAATATAAAAGCCAGGCATGGTGGTGCATACCTGTAGTTTCAGCTACTGGGGAGGCTGAGGCAGGAGAATCACTTGAACCCAGGAGGCAGAGGTTGCAGCGAGCTGAGATCATGCCACTGCACTCCAGCCTGGTCAACCAAGCAAGACTCCGTCTCAAAAAAAATAAATAAATAAACAAATAAATGCCAGGCACAGTGGCTCACACCTGTAATCTCAGCATTTTGGGAGGCTGGGTGGATCACTTGAGGTCAGGAGTTTGAGACCAGCCTGACCAACATGGTGAAATCCCATCTCTACTAAAAACGGAAAATTAGCCAGTGTGGTGGTGCACGCCTGTGGACCCAGTTACTCAGGAGGCTGAAGCATGAGAATCACTTGAACCCAGGAGGCGGAGGTTGCAATGACCTCACAAGATCATGCCACCACACTGCAGCCTGGGCAACAAGAGTGAAACTCTGTCTCAAAAAAGTAATAAGTAAATTAAAATATAATAAAATATAATATAATAAAGATTACTTCACCCTTTAATGCTTCCTGGCTTCCACTTGGCCATGGATCCCCACCTAGTAAAATGCTTTATCCCCCGCTTTAGAGTTAGTTCAGCATAGAAATGACTCTGGCTCCAGACTGCCTCGGTTTATATTCTCTTCCATTTGCCAGCTGTGTGATTTTGGACAAGACACTCAATCTCTCTGTGCATTGGGTTCCTCATTTGTAAAAGAGAATAATACAATATCTACTTCACAGGGATGTTGCCAGAATTAAGTGAATTAATGTGTAGAAGTGCTTAGAATACTGTTGATTAGATAGTAACACAATGTTAGCTATTATTATTAATTTGACTGACAATCTCTGCTATATTTATAACAGAAAATTTAAGAATTGAAGTTAAGTTAGCTAAAGAACAACAATATTTTTTCCTTTCCTCTTTGTTGGCAGTAAGATACAAAGAAATTAAAGGTGGCTCATGACTGTAATCCCAGAACTTTGGTAGGTGGAGGCTGGAGGACTGCTTGAATCCCAAGAGTTTGAGACCAGCCTGGGCAACATAGTGAGACCCTGTCTATATTTAAAAAAAAAAAAAGGCTGGGTGCAGTGGTTCACACCTGTAATCCCAGCACTCTGGGAGGCCAAGGCAGGTGGATCACGAGGTCAGGAGTTCGAGACCAGCCTGGCCAACATAGTGAAACCTTGTCTCTACTGAAAATACAAAAAAAAAATATTAGCCAGGGGGCGGAGGTTGCAGTGAGCCGAGATCATGCCACTACACTCCAGCCTGGGTGTCAGTGTAAGACTCTGCCTCAAAAAAAAAAAAAAAAAAAAAAAAACTAAGATGGGGAGATTAGAAAGGGCCTTATTAACCAAATCTATTTTTTATGTATAAACCTCCATATAAGCTTTTCTATGAAAAAGGATTGCACTATCAGAACTATGATTGAATAGAGTAGTGTGTAAAGGATATATGGAAGCAGAGGACTAGGAAGTAAAGCCAGCATGATATATCACCTATGGGGCAGACCAGACCAGCATAGAGTATAGATTTGGGAGTTATCAACATGCAGGCAGTAATATGAAGCTACAGAAACAGATCACTTTGAGACATCTCAACACCTCAAATTCCACACATCAAAGAAAACATCGTCTTTGAGTGACACTCTTCCCTGATCAGAAAATAGTTCTACAAGCCACTCAGAAACCCAAGACAAATACAGAAATAGGGTTCACTCTTCCTTCTCCCTTATCAACTACACTCAAACAATGAGGGCCGGTTAAAGTATTTTCTTTTCTTTTTTTTTTTTGAGACAGAGTCTTGCTCCCTCACTCAGGCTGGAGTGCAATGGTGTGATCTTGGCTCACTGTAACCTCTGTTTCCCGGGTTCAAGCAATTCTGCCTTAGCCTACCAAGTAGCAGGGACTACAGGTGCATGACACCATGCCCAGCTAATTGTTTGTATTTTTAGTAGAGATGGGGTTTCACCACGTTGGCCAGGATGGTCTTGATTTCTTGACCTCGTGATCCGCCTGCCTTGGCCTCCCAAAGTCCTGGGATTACAGGCATGAGCCACCACGCCCGGCCAAAGTCTATCTTTTTCTCTATCTGAAAAAAAAAAAATCTTTTAAGAGTCTTAAACATTTTTATTACTTAAATTTACCTTCAATGAGCAGACTCTTTAGAGATGACTGTCCAAGTCAGTGGCTCTCAGCTGGGTGTGAGATGGGACAAAGGATGGATGGGGAGTAGGCCCTGACTAAGGATGGATGGTGCATGTCACCTTTTTCAAGCTATGAACAAATTATTGCTTGATTCTGGTATTTGTCAGGTAGAGAATCATTACTGAAGAGAGCCACGGATATCGACAGAGAATGTCCTTTTCACTGAGTGTGCTACGTGTATCTTGGGTGTTCTAAAACAGAAGAGAATAACGTGAGGCAATGGGCTAACAAACTGCCACACTAGTACACAACCTTATAGAGACAGAATGAAGGCTTGGCGAGTCTCTTCCTAAGGTCCTACAGGGAAGTGACCCAAGCTAGTTCAACAGGTACTGGAAAAATACAAAGCCAAAAATTCTCAAAAGAACGAAGTCAATGTTCCCTTACTTTTCAGGTTATAACTTTATCTTTAATATTATACCACTTTAAATTTTTTTCATTTAAAAGACCTTACTTTTTTCTCTTTTCATGATTCACTACGTAAGTAAAATTACTAATTTCTCTGTTATATTATATAAAACATCTGACAAGGAATGTCTGCATCAAGAGTGTTTATATTGCTGGTGGAATTACGAGTGATTCCTTCATTTTATTTCCAAGTTTTCTGTAATGTGGCCATATTACTTTTATTTTAAAAACTTTAAAATAAGATATTTATTTTAAAGTTTTATTCAATTATCTATTTCTTGGCAACGTTATTTAAGGATGCTGGCTGCAGTACCCATGTTACACCTGAAGAGGGCACTAACACATCCGATGGTAATCTCAGGCTAAGGAAAAAGGAAATCAGTCTTGTGCCATTTCCAGCAGGCACAGCAGTAAACCTTACTGATTCCTCACCCATTAGTTTCATTACTGAATTTGGGGAAGACTCTTGTTTTCATTCTAACTAGTCATTTTAGAAGGTCAATTGACTTTACTCTCCCAAGTATACATCTCAAAGGTAGAAAAGAAGAGCTGTTCAAACAGTGTGAAAAGGAACAAATGTGAAATAAATTTCAAGGTTTAGTAGTCTATCAGCTTTAGCTTCTTCTTCTTTTTTTTTTTTTAAGACAGGGTCTCATTCTGTCACCCAGGCTGGAGTGCTGTGCTGTGACTATGGCTCACTGCAGCCTTGACTTCCTGAGCTCAGGTGATCCTCCTGCTTCAGCCTCAAGTAGCTGGGACTATACGTGCAAGCCACCATGCTTGTCTTTTTATTTTTTTATTTTATGTAGAGATGGGGGTCTCAATTTGTTGCCCACACTGGTCTTAAACTCCTGGGCTCAAGTGATCTGTCCTCCTTGGCCTCCCAAAGTGTTGAAATTAGAGGCGTGAATCACTGTAGCCAGCTACTTCTTTTAAGAACAAATAAAACTCCAAATCAAGGATCTGTACAATACATTCCACCTTCCTTGCAACTGTTCCTCAAAATTTGTCAGTATATAACACATCTCTAAGAACATTCAAAAATCCCTGAAATAACTAAAAGGAAAAAAAAAAAAAAGGCCATGCTTTATGACCTCAAAAAGGAAACTTAATAAAGGGGAAACAGGCAGTTAAGCTTTCTTATGAACAATTTACGTAAAGACAAAGATGCAGACATTTTTACATAGATTATTTCTTTTCTTTGGTTACTTTCACATTAATAGTTGTAATAAATGAAGCCACTTTTGAGTTGCAGAAGAGATATCAGGTGATGTGTTTGTAAAGTCAGATTCAAATTTTGTGGTGATGTGTTTGTAAACTCAGATCCACATTTTGTGGCTGCGGAAATGGGTTAATAATCTGCTCTACTACAGATTTAACCTTAACCAAAGAAATCCACCCCAACCCCCACTAAAAGGCACAGAAAGATCATTGACAGGATACAAAGCTGTCACTGTCAAAGAAAGACACACATACTTTTGGCCACAGATAAGTCTGGCAGCAGGCCAGAGAAATATGTAGAAACCCCTTTCAAACATTCATCTCACACTCTCAGAAAAAACAGTTTTTTGTTCATTAAAATAACCTACCATCCCCTTTGCCCTCAATTTCAGATTTATAAAACAGAAAACAAAATGGCATTGTCTACTCCTCCCCAAGTGAATAGTATGGATCTAAAAATGTGAACTTTTGACCTTAGTTACCTGTTACCTAAAGAGTATTTTTCTTTCTTTTCTTTTTTTTTTGGAGACAGAGTTTCACTCTGTTGAGCAGGCTGGAAGTGCAGTGGTGTGATCTCGGCTCACTGTAACCTCTGCTTCCTGGGTTCAAGCAATTCGCTTGCTTCAGTTTCCCTGGTAGCTGGGGCTACAGGCACCGCCACTAAGCCCTGCTAATTTTTGTATTTTTAGTAGAGACGGGGTTTCACCATGTTGGTCAGGCTGGTCTCAAACTCCTGGCCTCAAGTGACCCATACACCTTGGCCTCCCAAAGTGCTGGGATTACGGTGTGAAACACCGTTGGTCATTAATCTTTAGTTTTATGGTTAGTACATTCTGTGACCTAAGAAATCTTTGCCAACCCTATGTAATGAAGATATTTTCCTGTGGAAATACTTTTCTTGGAACTACTGATATAGTGGAACTATACTTTTCTTGGAACTACTGAATAGTGGAACTACTATTCTTGGAAAAGTTTTTTGGTTTTAGTTTTTATGTTCAGGAATCTAACTCATTTTAATTATTGCATATCATGTGAAGTTAAAATTGTGGCAGGCAGAATTCTAAGATGGAGCTGGGCATGGTGGCACATACCTGTAGCCTCAGCTACTTGGGAGGCTGAGGTGGGAGGATCCCTTGAGCCCAGGAGGCTGCAGTGAGCTAGGACTGCTACACTGCACTCTGGCCTGGGCAAAGAGCGAGACCCTACTGCAGTGGGGGAAAAGAAAAGGATTCTATGACAGCTTCCAAGACTTCTCCCTTGTTGTGTCCTGTATAACTTTCCCCTGCCCCTAAATGTGAGCAGAATCTGTGAATATGATGGGACAGTCATTCTAATTTTTGCATTTGAGTTATATATACAGTCATTCCTTGGTATCTGAAGGGGATTGGTTCCAGGATCCCCAAGGATACGGAACGGAGGCCCAAGTCCCTTATATAAAATAGCATGGTATTTGTACATGGTATTTGCATATAACCTAGGCACATCTGTTTGGATACTTATTTATTGATTTATTGATTGACTGATTGACAGTCTTGGCTCTGTTGCCTAGGCTGGAGTGCACTGGTGCAATCTTAGCACACTGCAACCTCCACCTCCCAGGTTCAAGCAATTCTCCTGCTTCAGTCTCCCGTGTAGCTGGGACTACAGGCAAATGCCACACATTCAGCTAATTTTATGCATTTGTTGTAGAGACAGGGTTTTCACCCTGTTAGCCAGGATGGTCTCCATCTGTTGACCTCAAGTGATCCACCCGCCTTGGCCTTCCAAAGGGCTGGGATTTCAGGCGTGAGCCACCATGTCCAGCCCTGTTTGGATACTTTAAATCATCTCTAAACTACTTATAATACAGTAAAAATGCTATGTAAATTGCTGTTATGTTGTATTATTTATATTATTATTTTTGAGATGAAGTCTCACTCTTGTTGCCCAAGCTGGAATGCAATGCTGGGATCTTGGCTCACTGCAACCTCTGCCTCCTGGGCTCAAGCAATTCACCTGCTTCGGCCTCCCGAGTAGCTAGGATTATAGTTACACGCCACCAAACTCAGCTAGTTTTTGTATTTTTAGTAGAGACGGGGTTTCACCATGTTGGCCAGGCTGGTCTTGAACTCCTGACCTAAGGAGGTGATCCCCCCCATCTAAGCCTCCTAAAGTGCTGGGATTACAGGCGTGAGCCACCATGCCCAGCCTTTAAATTATTATTGTTTTTTCTTTTCTATTTTCAATCCTAGGTTGGTTGAACCCAAGGATGCAGAACCTGTAGAATGCAGAGGATTGACTATGTAAGATTCTCCTGATGGCTCTGAAGAAGCTACCACGTTGTGAGAGGGCCATGGGGTTACGACCTGTAGGCAGCATCTAGGAGCTGAGCGTGATTCCCCTAGCTGACATCCAGGGAGAAAGAAAGTGGGTATCTCCTTCTATAACTTCCAGAAACTGAATTCTGTCAACAACCAGCCAGCTTGGAAACAAAGAGGTCCCTGAGTCTCAGATGAGATCACAACCCTAGTGAGACCCTGAGCAGGAGGATCAGCTAGCCCATACCTAGAATGCTGACCCATGAAAGCTGTGAGATAATAAATTTAAGTTGCTAAGTTTGTGGTAATTTGTTATTTCTGGGTTCTCTGTTTCTTTACTTGTAGACTCTTGTCAGTACCATACTGTCTTTATTACTGGAGTTTTTTTTTGAGACCGAGTCTTGCTCAGCCACCCAGGCTAAAGTGCAGTATTGTGATCTCAGCTCACTGCAACCACTGTCTCCTGGGTTCAAGTGATTCTCCCATCTCAGCCTGCTGAGTAGCTGGGATTACAGGTACCTGCCATCATGCCCGGTTAATTTTTGTATTTTGGTAGAGATGGGGTTTCACCATGTTGGCCAGGCTGGTCTTGAGCTCCTGACCTCAGGTGATTCACCTGCCTCGGCCTCCCAAAGTGCTAGGATTACAGGCGTGAGCCACTGCGCTTCGGCATTACTGGAGTTTTATAATGTTTTTAAGTAAATGTTCTAAGTTCTCCAATTTTGTTCTTTTTAAAAGATTGCTTTAGATTTGGTAGGCTCTGTGTATTTCCACAGAAATTTTAGAATTGGATGGGCGCTTTAGCTCACACCTATAATCCTGGCACTTTGGGGGGCCAATTCGGGCAGAATGCTTGAGCTCACGAGTTTAAGACCAGCCTGGGCAACGTGGCAAAATCCCATCTTTACTAAAAATACAAAAATTAGCTGGGTGTGGTGGCATATGCCTGTAATCCCAGCTACATGGGAGGCTCAGGTGGGAGGATGGCTTGAGCCCAGGAAGCAGGGGTTGTAGTAAGTCGAGATTGCGCCACAGCACTGCACCCTGGGTGACACAGCCAGACCTTGTCCCCTCTCCCCCTGAAAAAAAGAGGGGAAGGGTGGGGAGGGGAGAAAGAAAGAAAGCAAAGAAAAGAAAGACTGGTTAGAATCTGGGACTTTGAATTGTCTTGAATCCATAGGTGAGTCTGAGTAAGACTGACATCTTAACAATGTTGAGTCTTCCAATTCATGAACATAGCATCTCTCTCCTCTTAGTCATTCTTTAGCTTCTCTCTGCAGTGTTTGGTAACTTTTAGTATTGTGGTCTTAAATAGTTCTTTGGTTAAATTTATTCCAAGTATTTTATACTTTTGGTACTATTGTAAATGGAACTACTTATTTAAAAAATTAATTTTCTAGGTGGGGCATGGTGGCTCACATCTGTAATCCCAGCACTTTAGGAGGCTGAGGTGGGTAGATCACTTGAGGTAGGGAGTTTGAGACCAGTCTGGGCAACATGGTGAAACCCTGTTTCTGCTAAAATTAGAAAAATTAGCCAAGTTTGGTGGTGCACACTTGTAATCCCAGCTAGAAGCAAAGGTTACAGTGAGTCAAGATTGCGCCACTGAACTCCAGCCTAGGCAACAGAGCGAGACTGTCTCAAAAAAAATTTTTTTTTAATTTTTCAATTTTGCTATTAATATATAACAACAAAATTGAGTTCTGTGTATTAACCTAATATCTACCCTGTAATCCTGCTAACTTCACTTATTAATCCTAACAGTTGTTTTGTGGATTTCTTAGGATTTTCTATGTAAACAATCATGTCATCTGTAAATTAAGACAGCTTAACTTCTTCCTTTTCAATCCTGATTCCTTGCATTTCTGTTTATTGCGGTAATTCAGTGGCTAGGACCTCCAGCATGGGCGGCGGGGGGGGGGTGGTGTGTGTGTGTGGGGTGTGTGTGTGTGTGTGTGTGTGTGTGTGTGTGTGTGTGTTTTGAGACAGTCTCCCCCTATCACCCAGGCTGGAGTGCAATGGCCTCCAGCATGATGTGTGTGTGTGTTGAGACAGAGTCTCCCTCTATCACCCAGGCTGGAGTGCAGTGGTGTGAGCTCAGCTCACTCCAACTTCTGCCTCCTGGGTTCAAGTGATTCTCCTGTCTCACCCTCCCGAGTAGCTGGGATTACAGGCATCTTTCACCATGTCTGGCTAATTTTTGTATTTTTAGTAGAGATGAGGTTTTACCATGTTGGCCAGGCTAGTCTTGAACTCCTGACCTCAAGTGATCTGCCCACCTCGGCCTCCCAAAGTGCTGGGATTACAGACATGAGCCACCATGCCTGGCTGTTTTGTTTTGTTTGAGACCCAGTCTTGATTTGTCACCCAGGCTCAAGTGCAGTGGTACAATCTCGGCTTGTACTGAGATTTGCTGTTGAGTTCAAGGGATTCTCCTGCCTCAGCCTCCTGACTACTGGGATTACAAGTGTGCACCATCACACTTGGCTAACTTTTGTATTTTTAGTACAGATGGGGTTTCACCATGTTGGCGAGGCTGGTCTCAAACTCCTGATCTCAAGTAATCTGCCTACCTCGGCCTCCCAAAGTGACCTCCAGTGTGATGTTGTATGCAAATGGTGAGAGTGAACATCTTTGTCTTGTACCCAATCTTCAGGGGAAAGTGTTCAGCATTTCAGTATTAAGGATGACATCAGCTGTAGTTTTCAGCAGATGCTGTTTATTAGATTGAGGAGATTACCTTCTATTCCTTGTTTGTAGAAAATTCTATCAGAAAAGGATGTTGCCAGGTATGGTGGTCATCCCTGTAATCCCAGCACTTTGGGAGGCTGCGGCGGGCGGATCACGAGATCAGGAGTTCAAGACCAGCCTGACCAACATGGTGAAATCCCCTATCTACTAAAAATACAAAAATCAGACAGGTGTGGTGGTGTGTCGTCAAAAAAAAAAAAAAGATAAAGAAAAAGAAAAGGATGAACTTTTTTATTTTAAAATTTTAGAGACAGGATCTCAGAGTGTGTGTGTGTGTGTGTGTGTGTGTGTGTGTGTACGTGGGTTTTTTTTTTTTTTTTTTTTTTTGAGGCAAGGTCTTGCTCTGTCACCCAGGCTGGAGTACAGTGGTACAATCATGGCTCACTCCAGCCTTGATCCAGGCCCAAGCAATCCTCCTGCCACAGCCTACCAAGTAGCTGGGACTACAGACACACACCACCACCACCACACCCAGCTAATTTCTCTTTTCCTTTTGTTTTTTTTTTTGGGTAGAGACAGGGTCTCACTTTGTTGTCCAGGCTGGTCTTGAACTCCTGGGCTCAAGTAAGTCTCCCACCTCAGCCTCCCAAAGTGTTGAGATTACAGACATAAGCCACTGCACTCAGTCAAACTTTTTCAAACACATTTTATGAAGTGAACTTATGCCATAGTTTTTATTTATTGTTAATGTGCTGAATTACATTGATTATCCAATTTGATTTTTTGGAGACAGAGTCTCACTCTGTCGCCCAGGCTGGAGTGCAGTGGTACGATCTCGACTCACTGCAACCTCCATCTCCCAGGTTCAAGCAATTTTCCTGCCTCAGCCGCCCGAGTAGCTGGGATTACAGGCATGCACCATCACACCCTAATTTTTTTTTTTTTTGAGACGGAGTCTCACTCTGTTGCCCAGGCTGAAGTGCAGTAGCATGATGATCTCGGCTCACAGCAACTTCTGCCTCCTGGGTTCAAGCAATTCTCCTGCCTCAGCCTCCCAAGAAGCTGGGACTATAGGCGCGTGACATCACGCCCAACTAATTTTTTTTTTTTTTGAGACGGAGTCTCGCTCTGTTGCCCAGGCTGGAGTGCAGTGGCACAACCTCCGCTCCCTGCAGCCTCTGCCTTCTGGGTTCAAGTGATTCTCTTGCCTCAGCCTCCTGAGTAGCTGGAATTACAGGTGTGCACCACCACACCCAGCTAATTTTTATATTTTTGGTAAAGATGGGGTTTCACCATTTTGGCCAGGATGATCTTGATCTCTTGACCTCATGATCCACGAGCCTCAGCCTCCCAAAGTGCTGAAATTGCAGGCATGAGCCACCGCTTCTGGCAATATATATTTTTAAATGTTTTCTTTCTGTTCTTTAGTATTCTATTAATCAAGTTCACCAACTCCTTCCCCTGTCATCTCCATTTTGCTGTTAAGGTCACCTGGTGAATTTTAATTTCAGTGGTTGTATTTTACAGTTCTAGAATTACCATCTGACTCTTTTTTGTTTCTATTTCTAGGTTGAGATTTTCTTTTTTATTCAATGCAAGAACATTTCCCTTTACTTCACTGAGTGATTAAAATGAAAACCCTTAAAACCCCTGACTCCTAATTCCAACATATGAAGTTAGTTTCTATAGATTATCTCTTTTTCTTCAGACTGAGTTATAATTTCCTTATTCTTAAAATGTGTACTTTTGGATTATATACTGGACATTGTGAATATTATGTTGCACAAATTCCAGACTCTGTTTTGTTCCTCTTGAGAGTATCACTACTTTTGCTTTATTAAGTAATAAATTTGGTTAGATTCAAACTGCAAACTTTTTTTTTCAAGAGAGTCTTACCCTGTCTCCCAGGCCAGAGTGCAGTGGTGTGATCTATACCCCCAACCTCCCTGGGCCCAGGTGACCCTCTGACCTCAGCCCCCCAATTAGCTGAGACTATAGGCACAGGCCACCATGCCTGGTTTAATTCTGTATTTTTTAGTAGAGACGGGGTTTCGCCCTGCTGCCCAGGCTGGGCTTGAACTCTTGGGCTCAAGCGATCCGCCCGCTTCAGCCTCCTGAAGTGCTGGGATTCACGGGCATGAACCACTGTGCCCGGCCTTCAAACTGCAAACTCAGTTCACTTCATTTTTTTTTTTTTTTTTTTTTTTGAGACAGTGGCATGATCTTGGCTTACTGCAACCTCTGACTCACGGGTTCAAGTGATTCTCCTGCCTCAGCCTCCTACTGAGTCGCTGGGATTACAGGTGCCTGCCACCATACTGGGCTAATTTTTGTATTTGCAGTAGAGACAGAGTTTCACCATCTTGGCCAGGCTTAGAACTCCTGACCTAATGATCTACCCACCTCAGCCTCCCAAAGTGCTGGGAATATAGGTGTGAACCACGGCACCAGCTCAGTTCACTTCTTTTATCTCTAGTTGTGCTGCTTATAATCTTGTGTGCATAAGTGTGGTTCACAATTAAACAGAGACTTAAACACAGTTTATTTTATCTACAGAATTTTAGGCTGTCACTCTCTGGATCTCTCCTTTCCAAGATTCCTCCTTCCCTTACATTCCACTGATCGAATGGTTGTGGCTGACCCAAATTCTGTCCACTGGTTAAGTATTCTATGAAAGTTTGAGCCAACCTGTCAGGTGCAACTGTCCTCTAGCTAAAAGCAGTCAAAATAAAAAACTAATTCCATGCTGTCTCTTCTTACACATGTTAACTCTCTTTCAGAATCTGATTGTTCCCATTTATTCTCCAGTGCCTTCAGGTCTTTGTTTAAAAATTTTGTCCAGTTATATGCAGGACGGTCAGGTCCAGTAAAAGCCTACTTGGCCGTAAGAAAAGAAAACCATTGACATTGCTTCTAAAAATTACTTCAGATTCCTTGTATTTGTAGGTATATAGATTCATTTTTTTTCTTCTTTATGGACTCTTTCTAGCCATAGATTCACTTTAAATTATACCAAGATAGGAATTATTTTGTAACCTTTGTTTTCATTTTTTTTTAAATGGGATGGGGTTTCACCATATTGGTCAGGCTGGTCTCGAACTCCTGACCTCAGGTGATCCGCCCACCTCAGCCTCCCAAAGTGCTAGGATTACAGGTGTGAGCCACCGCGCCCGGCATATCCTCTGTTTTTTTTTAACTCTTTTTCATTCCACTTTAGCACCCACCATCTGCTGGGTGCTCAACAACGTAGATTTTACTAATAAATTATGAACACTTTTTCATAACAGAAGACACTCTAACTTTGACAATAACTAGAAAAATAAGGCACATAGCTGGAAATGAGACTGAGAAGCAGTAGCACCCTAATACTGGGGAAATATTCACATGTATGAAAACAGACGAGTATAAGAACGTTAACTTCAGCACTGTCTCTAATAGTAAAAAATAGGAAAGAATCTAAGTCCTTATCAAAAGAAAATAACATATTAATACAACGAATTACTACATTGCTGTGAAAATGAATAAATTATATATATTCCAACATGAAAGAAGTTTAAAAACCTAATGTTGGCCCAGGCATGGTGGCTCATGCCTGTAATCCCAGCACTTTGGGAGGCTGAGGCAGGCAGATCGCAAAGTCAGGAGTTCAAGATCAGCCTGGCCAAAATAGCGAAACCCCGTCTCTACTAAAAATACAAAAAATTAGCCAGGTGTGGCGGTGGGTGGCTATAATCCCAGCTACTTGGGAGGCTGAGGTAGGAGAATTGCTTGAACCCGGGTGGTGGAGGTTGCAGTGAGCCAAGACTGCGCCACTGCACTCCAGTCCAGGCAACAGTGTGAGACTCCATCTCAAAAAAAACCAAACAAAACCAAAAACCTGATGTTGAACGAAAAACTTATATAACAAACATGATAATATGACTAAATGGTTAAAAGACATAAAACAATACAAACACATTTATTTAAAATAAACTGGAAGGATGTACCAGGTCCATGATGGTGTTATGTCTGGGGAAGGGGAGATGGAGGGAGTGGGAAGGTGGTAATCAGAGTCCTTTAGTTTGGAAACAAATATACTACCGATGCTAACAATTAATAAAAGTTAATTCTACATATAGAGAATATATGAGTGTATGCTGCCTTTGTACTTTTCTATATTTTTCCTTTTAATGTAAACAGCGCTACAGTGAACATCTGTGCATTTTTGCACATTTTTAAAAAAGGATAAATTCCTAAAACCAAAATTGCTAGGGCAATTGTAGGTCTTTGTTATATATTACCAATTGCCTTCCAGAAAGGCTGTAACAATTTACATGTAGGTCTCCAAATTATATGCTTATTTCCTTGCATTCTTGCCAATCTGGATACTAAAACACAAAAAACTATCTTCAGTACACTAGGTATGTGAGGCAGGGATCTGATTTTCTCCCTTAAACTATTAGAGTCTATCATACTTTAATTACTGAGCAACCCACTATAATATCATCATAAAGACTTCATTATTCATTATATGGTATATATATATATGTTATATACCATAAAACAGCAAAAACAAACAAAAAAACCCCATTAATTATTTTCATTGTTTCTTTTGCCTATTTTCCCAAACAACCTTAGGCAGAATATAATTAAGCACTGTCTTTTACCTTAGATATATGCAGATATACATATTGAAAACTAGACAATCAGGCAGGTGCAGTGGCTCAGGCCTGTAAATCCCAGCACTTCGGGAGGCCAGCGTGGTGGATCACTTGAGGCCAGGAATTTGAGACCACCCTGGCCAACACGGTGAAACCCAGTCTCTACTAAAAATACAAAAAATTGGCTGGGCATAGTGGCACACACCTGTAATCCCAGCTACTTGGGAGGCTAAGGGATGAGAATCAAAAATCTCTTGAACCCAGGAGGCAGAGATTGCACTAAGCCGCGATTGCACCACTTGCACTCCAGCCTGGGCAACAGAATGAGACTCCATCTCAAAAAATAATAATAATAAAAAAGATAAATAAATAAAACTAGACACTGACGCATTTTACTGAAATGGTTTATATTTTTATTTTATTTACTCCAGGCTGGAGTGCAGTGGGACCATCTTGGTTCACTGCAATTAAATGGTTATTTTAAAAGATGTACTTATAAATAAGACAATTTAAAAAGTTTTTCACTTTTGAAAGCTGCAAGAAAGACCTTTAAACTTCTTGGTCTAACTATACTAGTCTTGTTTAATTATCATCTAAAAATACACACTAATCATAGAATTTGATCAGTCACAAATATCCTGAACTTTCACAGCCCTTTTCATCTCTCATGCTAGATTAAATGATTCAGTTGAGAATTACTAATAATTAGCATTTACACAACACTTTATTTACTGCAACATACCAAGCAGGAGAAAATAATGATCATCACATTAACTAAGGAAGACGCTGAACCAATTAGACTAGCCATTTAAGGTCACGCTAAAGCAGGAATTTGCCAGAATTAGACACAAGAGTTCTTGTAGCATAATTCCAATATGCCTTATTACTCAAAAGTTACTACCTATAAAAATTATGACAACTCAGGAAGAAATCTAGAATGTACCAGAGCCAGAGAAACACATCATTGAAATAACTAAAGACCATCTACTTCAAGATCTTCACTTTACAGATAAGAAAACTGAAGCCCCCAAAAGGTTATCTAAGTTAGTTGTTCAGTCATACTTCTAGGCACAGTATAGCAAGAATTAGAATCTAGTACTCTTTAATCTAAATTCAGTGAGCTTCACCAATACTACAGTATAACAGCTATCCTTAATTGGTAATTCGAAATTTTTGGTTTATTGAAAAGCCTCAATGTCTTCACTGATAATTATTAGTGAAATAATTCATATCATTAATTCAACAAATAATTATCCAGTACTTATTATTATGTACCAGGCCATGTATGTGGTGCTAAATCTGACTGAGTATTTACTATGTGCTAAGCACTGAATACCCTGAATTACCCGTATTTTCTTTTCTTTCTTTTTTTTTTTGAGATGGAGTCTCACTCTGTCGCCCAGGCTGAAGTGCAATGGTGCAATCTTGGCTCACTGCAACCTCTACCTCCCAGGTTCAAGTGATTCTTCTGCCTCAGCTTTCCAAGTAGCTAGGATACAGGCATGTACCACCATGCCCAGCTAATTTTTTTCTTTTGTATTTTTAGTAGAGACGGTTTTCTCCATGTTGGTCAGGCTGGTCTTGAACTCCCAACCTCAGGTGATCTGCCCGCCTCAGCCTCCCAAAGTGCTGGGATTACAGGCGTGAGCTACTGTCCTGACCTACATTTCCATATTTAATCCTCACAATACCATTATAAGGTTAAGTACAATTTCTCAGTTTTAAATATTAAAACTTAAGAAGATAAGTCTACCTATGGTCTCCAGTACGGAAATGCCTTTATAAAAAATAAATAGTATAATCAAACACAAAATACGTTTAGCCTAACAAAAATCTCATTTTCTTGTAAATACTACAACTCTGTATATGATTTCATTTGAAAAAAGGATCTATAATTTAAAAAGTTTAAAAACCACAGATCTCTACATAGCACCTAACACTGACCACACAGTAGATGCAGAACTTGGTATTACATGAAAGGTTGGGGGTCTCTTGTAGAAGGCTTGAAAGATCATTTTTTTTTCTTGTACTTTCCAAGACCTCAGAATAGACAGCATTTGCAGTAATTTAACTGAAAGCCACTTGCTAGAAAAGTGATCACTTGAAATAGAAGACAAGAGAAGGGGTTTCTGGTACCATCTAACAATGAGTTTTGGCCTGAAGAATATTAAATAAGATACAAAGTAGAAGAATGCACGAGTTCTCCTAAGTACTACTCATAAAATAGTACTACAATAATGGTTACCTACTTTCAGAGCATAAAATCTCTGTAGTATATGATCACATTAATTAAAAGTTTCATTTACTATCTTTCCCAGCTGGAATTCCTTTATCTTTGATTGCTAAGATTTCACAAGGTCCATATCAATAAACCCAAGTGCTAAGAAGTGTGACTATTATAAAGATTTAAAAATAAGCTTTGTAAATAAGAAGAACCTGATGACATTAGGTTCTCACCTAATATCACCCTAGGGCCAACCTATAAGAAAAGACATACCTTGAAATATAACTGGAGTATAAAAAAAATTTTAGGGGAAGATTAATTTTACAAAGTGGTCTACTGCTTTGAGGAATACTGGTATTAAGGAAACCAAATCAAGCAACATTATTAAAAAAAAAGAGAGAGAGAGAGAATAATCTGCCTTTCCCATCATACAGTATATTATATTCTAGCCATAATTTGTAGGTATAAATCAGACTCTAACATAAATGGCATGCTGATAAATAATCACAGAATTAACCACATGCAGTATTCTAATGTAAATAGTTACCTGAGAAGTCTGTCAGAAGTCTTGCTAGGACATGCCTTTTTATTAATTCAGTCTTGCTAAGGTTGGAAACAGCATCTACCCTAGTAGTTTCTCTGATAGCAGTGGGCTTTTGGGAAATCCCAAGATCAGATCCATTCTTGACATTATGTTCTAGGATGTCACATGATCTCCGTGGCCAAGATTCTGGAGCGAACGTGAAAGCCTGTTTCAGCACTTCTTGAGAAGGCAATTCTGTGTCATGCTGTGCAGAAGCTGACTTCTTAACCTGTCTTTCACCTAATTCTTTAAGAGCCTTGATTGTGAGCTGTTCTTGTTCTAAGTCAAGAGATGCTACTGGAGTACCCTGGGTGGGGAAAACACCTAGAGGCTCACTTCCATTTATTTCCATTATTTCTTTATTTTGTTCACTGTATTTGTTTCCAACATCTTTAATTTCAGAACCACCAGGCTCATTTTCATGTAAGACTTCTTCTACAAGAAGAGCTGTTTTAAAGTCTGTCGTCTTCTCTGATACTGCTTTAAAGGCATTTCCTTCACTAGCTACTATTCCTTTCTCTCTGGTTTCTGTAAAGGCTGCTACCAGGTCCTCTGGGGAGGAATCATCTATATGTTTAATATTTTTCCCATGTAATGACTCTAAATAGGCAGATGTTGTCACATTTAACGAGAATTCTGTCTCATTAAAAACATTTGGAGACATTGTTGAAGGAAGTTTGGGGTTCTCAGTAGTAATAGGCTTTTCAGGCACAACTTCACTCATTTTATCTGACTGCTTCACATCTTCTAAAGAGATATTCACATCGGGTACTTTTGAACATGCTGCCTCACCAGCTGGACTCCTTTCAAGAGTATCAGGCCAATCTTGATGTAGTTCAGAATCATTGACCAACTCCTCAACGTTTTTAGATGTTTTTTCTTCTCTCTTACAACTGGGAATCTCTTTGATTTCTCTTTCACCTGTTTTTACAATAGCACTTTGAATGGGAACAGGGTTTTCAGCCTGAATTTTGGTATTTTCAAATGATGAATCTGCTGTGATGTCCTCTATTACTGTGTCATCAGACTCACCAGAACTATCAGCCTCTGTGATTTCTCCCAATGCAGAGCTCTGCCAGTTCATTTCATCTTTCAGGTGGTCATCAGATAAAACCACTTTCACTGTGGCCACTCCAGAACCCAAAGAATCACATTTCTCAGGTGTAGACCCAGGTAATTCTGCAAGTATGTCATCCTGTTTCTGCATATTGCCTTGTACACCTCTGATACTGAATTCTTTTGCGGAACTGAGAGAATCTGCTATAGGTTTTCCAGGGATAGCATTTTCTTGCGGGAGAGACGCTTCTGCCCAATCACCTGTTGATTTAGTGATGGGAGTGCTCCCATTAACAGAACATACAGGAATTTTCTGCTGAGTGTTAGTTTTAAGATTTACAACTGGAATTTCTGAATTATATTCACTCATGTCAAGTCCTGTAGTTTTTGTGATGCAGTCAGAGGATTTATCGGTCTGTTGTTTCACTTGGGGAACCAAATCCCAAGTCAGTATTTCATTAGTAAAGTTATGCATATCATTCACGCATCTAGACACCTCTTCCAGTGCTGCATTTGTGTGTGAAAACTGTCTGCTGAGCAATGCAGACATTGGGTAACGTCCTGCCTCTTTATTTCTCAGTGGAAAAAGCTTGTCATTAGTCTCTGAAATGTCTTCGGATGATTCTCTATCGGTGTGCACAGACCAGCTACTAAAATCATCTGTGCTCTCCTTATATGAGTCTTTAAATTCTTTATCAAATGTTGCTTTGTCGATAATTACTTCAAATGGTGATTCAGGGGAATCCTTTTCAATAACACCATCTCCTGAAACTTTGGACAAAGAATATGTATAAATGCCTTCTACCTTAGAGTGCTCAGTAGGTGGTTTCTGGGCTGTTAGCAAAGTGAACCTGTCATCAGCATCCAATGCAGTTTTAGCTTCCCTACTTGATACCTCATTTGGGTTCTTGGTCTCTTTATCTATTTGCTCTTCCACTCGACCAGTTTTCTTTGAGAGAAAAGCAGGATGCTCTGGGAAACTGGCTGGAATAGAAGGACGGTCATAATGAACTCCTGCTGCAAGAGAAACTGAAGAGTCTGATACATTGTTGCTGGTCCCCTGAGGCTTTTCCATCTTTTTCATATTTAGCAGATCCAAGTGGTCTTTTCCTTCATTGGCTAAAATAGGCTGGCTCCCTAACACTTTGCTTTTTTCTCCACGTAGTATTGTAAGGCCAGTATTATGTATTTCAGAAGATAAAAGAAAGGAAGAAGTCATAATTTCTGAAGATGGCTCATTAGAGCAAAGAGAGCTCAATACCTCTATGATCAGAATTTCAAAGAAAAAACTTGTTTACCAGGTACAATTATACATTAGCTAGCCAAGCCAAGCAGCATGCTTTTTAATTTTAAAATTACATAAATATGTATATATACACACAGGATGTATATATACACACATAAATACGTAACAAAACAATCAAGTCATCCTACAGGACATGCATAAAACTGTCAACGGTGAAACAGAAAAGCCATTTCATGCTGCGAACTGCAAATGACAAAAAATTTTCACAACAAACACTTTTTGGTCTACTTTTCCACTGTAAAGAGAAAGCATAAAGAAGGGCGATAAGATTGAGAAATCTAGGGAGGATTTTATTATTCTGGTACAGGTAATCAACCAAAGCAAAATAATCCATACAAAACAAATAACTTGATACCATGATGCATTGATAGACTTCAATCTGTAAGCTGAACAATTCAGAGCACACACTGCTTCTATAAATCCACTGTTACAGTCTCACAATCTGAGAAGGAAAAAAACAAGTGGCCAGTTTTCTTTTTGATTTTTAGGAGATGCAACAGACCCTTCCTGAGCCTGAAATGAGACTAG
This sequence comes from Plecturocebus donacophilus, assembly GCA_004027715.1. Lineage (NCBI taxonomy): Eukaryota > Metazoa > Chordata > Mammalia > Primates > Pitheciidae > Plecturocebus > Plecturocebus donacophilus. Next base: position 2,904 of record PVKP010008659.1, on the reverse strand, counting down.
AATTATTTATTCTATCCACAGGAAGAATCTGTCCCATGTACAAATAAACAGCAGTGATGTTCTAAACTAAAGGGTACTGAAAAAGGTTGACTTACTTCAAAATATCTCTCTTTCTCTTTTTTTAATATGGAGTCTCGTTCTTGTCGGCCAGGCTGGAGTGCAATGGTGTGATGTAGGCTCACTGCAACCTCCACCTCCCAGGTTCAAGGGATTCTCCTGCCTCAGTCTCCTGAGTAGCTGAATTACAAGCGCCTGCCACCATGCCTGGCTACTTTTTTGTATTTTTAGTAGAGACGGGGTTTCAGCATTTTGGTCAGGCTGCTCTTGAACTCCCAACCTTAAGTGATCCACCCCACTTGGCCTCCCAAAGTGTTGGGTTTACAGGCGAGAGTCATCACGCCTACCCAGCCCCTCCAAAATCTCTTGTACCAACTTGTCATTTAAATCAATATTGTACTGTGCAAATTGACACTCTGGGTAAGAAAGAGTTAACTCGGCTGGGCACAGTGGCTCACACCTGTAATTTCAGCACTTTGGGAGGCCTAGGTAGGTGGATCACCTGAGGTCAGGAGTTCAAAGACCAGCCTGACCAAAATGCTGAAACCCAGTCTCTACTAAATATACAAAAAAATTAGCCGGGTGTGGTGGTGGGTGCCTGTAATCCCAGCTACTCAGGAGGCTGAGGCAGGAGAATCACTTGAACCCGGGTGGCCGCGCCATTGTACTCCAGCGTGGGCAAGAAGAACAAAACCCCAACTCAAAAAAAAAGAGCTATCTCCAGAATTACTTTTAAAATAGAAAATATCCTTCTCAAAGTAATACATTAAGTCTTATCAGTTATTAATACCACAGTAGCCATCAATCTACCACACTGTTTCCTAACTTTCCACTCTAACAAGTTATTAGGGAAAATGATAAAAACAAACATCCCAAGGGCTGATGCTTTCTTATTTCCTTTATTTATTTGTTTGTTTTTGAGACAGGGTCTTCCTCTGTCCTCCAGGCTGGAATGCAAATGGTGCAATCGTAGCTTACTACAGCCTTGGCCTCCTGGCTTCAAGCTATCCTCCCACCTCAGCCTCCCAAGTAGCAGAGACCACAGGCACATGCCACCACACCTGGCTCATTTTTAAACTTTCTACAAACATGGGGTCTTGCTACGTTGCCAGGTTGGTCTCAAACTACCGGGCTCAAGCAATCTGACCAACTTGGCCTCCTAAAGTGCTGGGGTTATAGGCATGAGCCACCTCACCCAGCCCTGGATGCTGTCTTTCTTGCATACTGTTGTACCTTTGGAGCTGGAAAAAAGTGGGTCTTAAATAGCCCCAAATAAGTGAATCAAAGATTTCGCTTGGTCAGCTGAGACCTAAGTAGGCTCAGGACAGCAATGCCTTGAGCATGAATGAGTAACTGGGAAAATGTGACAGATAAATTCTTTTGGGATTACTTCTATTCAGCTTATGTTCCCTTTTTCATGTAAACATCCAAATATCAGATAAAAGCAAAATTATGACTTTATTCAAAATTATTAAAGACAAAAATATTTTACTACAATAAATAAAATTCTGCTATCATAAAAATCTTTGGAAGTGCCATATAAAGTTCCCCTACTTCAACACATCACTGAAATTTGATGTAATGAGTTGAGCTTTAGAAATAGTATAACTGTAGTCTGGTTATTAGAACGAAAAGTCTTTGTACATTGAAGAAAAACTGTTAAAGCTTGGTGGCAAAGCTATATTACCAAAACAAAACAATTGAAGTAAACTTTAACTCATATGTAGTTCTAATTTAGTAAACATGGTTTGCATCTACCATTATATAATGGATATTCGGCATGACTAGATTAGGGCATAGTAGAAATGATTATATAGATTTTATAGAATGGACATTCGGCATGACTAGATTAGGGTATAGTAGAAATGAAGCCCAGCATTGTAGGTTAAAAGGTTCAAAAATCTGAAGTGTAAAGTACTACAGATTACATTTAAATCAGAAACATTCCACAATCTGAGCCATGCATTGTTACTGAACTTACTAGTCAATGTTTCTACCAGAAAATATTCAGTGAACTAAGGTTATGATAAAACTGTTTGGGGAACCTCTCTCTTCAAACAACTCTGAGGTGTGTCAAACTGACTCTACACCACAGGGAGGTTCAGCTTATATGGTTTGTGTTTTTTCTTTTTGAGACACAGTCTCGTTCTGTCGCCCAGGCTGGAGTGCGGTGGTGCAATCTCGGTTCACTGCAACCTCTGTCTCCCGGGTTCAAGCTATTCCCCTGCCTCAGCCTCCAGAGTAGCTGGGATTACAGATGCCCGCCACCACACCTGGCTAAATTCTGTATTTTTAGTAGAGACAGGGTTTCACCACGTTGGCCAGGCTAGTCTCAAACTCCTAAGCTCATGCAATCTGCCTGTCTCAGCCTCCCAAAGTACTATAATTATAGGCATGAGCCACTGTGCCCAGCCAGCTTATATGTTTTAAGGAGATTTCAGATTATGCAGATTTGTTATCTTACAGATGAATGTCAACAAAATGGATTAGTCATAATTCAACAGGTATCTGTTGAGTGCCTATCACATGCCAGACACTATTTTAGCAACTGGGCTTAAAGCAGTGAATAAAACAGAAAAAATCTCTTGCTTTTATGGGGTTTACAACACAGAAGGGGAGACATACAATAAGCAAAATTATGATGACGATGTGATGGTGACGGTGCTTGATGAAACAAAACAAAAGAGAAAGGCAATCGAATTGAATGCTAACCAAAGACTATTCACATTACTGGGAAGGAAGAATGCGGTAAAACTGTTATGCTTTAGCAGGACACAAACTGGTCAGTTTATAGAGTTTTGCTTTTCTCTTATCTTCCTTGAACTCTTTTTTTTTTTTTTTTTTTTT
>PVKP010008658.1:0-71452 GCA_004027715.1 Plecturocebus donacophilus | reverse complement strand
TTATTTTCATCCCCTATTCCTTCCTGTCTCCATTGTTAAGCACAATTGTTGGCATAAAAGAGGTTTTTAATACCCATTTTTAGACTGTATTCTAGCCTGGGCAATAAAACAAGAATCCCATTCTCTCTCCCTCTTTCTCTTCCTCTTTCTTTCTCTCTTTCATTCTTTTTTTTCTTTCTTTTGCTGTTTCTTTCTTTCTTTCTCCTTTTCTCTCTTTTTCTAAAAAAAAAAAAGAAAGTATAAAAAAATATGTGTGTTCATACTGATATATTATGTAATAACATAAATACATAGAGGAAGTAATCTTTTTAAATAAAATTTCCAAGTAATATATGTAAATATTCCCCTCTAGAAAGTAGAGCTTAACCTTTTACCACTTGATTGTAGGCTGAAATTGATCACACACTTCCAAAGGATAGAGTACGGAAAGTGAAAAACAGTAACTTCACAGTGGAGAAACCTAGCAGATAGCACCAGTAGTTAGTCATTTTCATATCATGTATTCTTTTATCACAAACTATTTCACCTCAGTAACATTCTTCTTCAAAACCCATGGAAAATAAAAACTCAGTCTAGTCAGGTGAAAAACACCAGACAATCTCAACTTAAAAGACATTTTCAAAAAATTCTAGACAAATACTCTTTAAAATCATCAAGGTCATAAAAAATAAGCAAGATAGCAATCCTATCACAGGTTGGATGAGACTAAATGCAATGTACTATCCTGGCTGGACCCTGGGACGGTAAATGGACATTAGTAAAAAACCATTTAATTCTGAATAGAGTCTATTGTTTAGTTAATAATGTACCAACATTAATTTCTCATTAAAAAAAAAAGCTCTATGGTTGTGTAAGGTAACATTAGGTAAAGTTGGCTGAAAGCTATCAGAAATTCTCTGCATATCTTTGAAACATTTTAGTAAATCTGAACATTATGGGCCTGACTTGCATGCAGACTCATCTTTCTAATGTTAACTGCTATTAAAATAAAATTATCAACCAGGTTTGTTCATCAACTTTACTCTTCAAATATTTGAAGAGTACAGAATGAGCCATACAATTATCACCACAACAAAATATATACTTCATTTCTTTCTAAAGCATGATTGATTTAAAATATATAGGATAAACAATGAGTCCATTTTATTCCCAAGCCTTGAAGTACCTAAGTATCTATTTAGCTCTAATATTGGTACATCCTAATTATAAAAAGGTAATTTAGACATTCTGAAGAAAACAACATGTTTTAATACAGAAAGCAAGCACAAAATCTACCAGCCATTTTAAGCTAATTTTTGTCATTTTAAAATAAGGAAAAGTTATTACACTCCCAAAATACTATCTACCTTCTATAGCTTATAATTCTGAGAATGGAACTGATACCGTTATCTATAGAGAAATGTTGGTTAATTTGTTCAGTATGTTTAGTGTTATTTTTTCTTTATATTTTTGTCAAAATGATATATGTACGCAGCTTACACAAAAAGTTCAAAATGCTTGTTTTAAAGCAGTTGTCCCACTAAACTTCTCATCAAAAGTTCTGCTTCCCAGAAGCAACCAATTTTAGCCAATTATGATTTGAATTTTTATCTAGAATAGCTTTAATCTAAATGTGATGCCAATATGGCTTATGTTAGTTTTTTTTTGCTGCCATAACAGCAATAAAAGGACTTAAGAAAACACAAATTTATTATTATGTATCACAGTTCTGTAGATTAAAGGTTCAACACAAATATCATTTGTCTAAGATCAACGTGTTAGCAGGAAGTATGTTCCTTTCTGAAGGTTCTAGGAAAGAGCCCTTTCATTGCCTTTTCTAGTTTCTAGAGGCCAGGTGCATTCCTCAGTCAGTGGCCTTCTTTCTCTTTGTTGAACACTGCATTACTCTGACCCTTCTGTCATCACATCTCCCTCTAAGCACAGTTAGAAAAGGTTCTCTGCTTTTAACCACTCATGTTATTAGATTGGGGCCACCTAGATAATTCAGGAAAATCTCCCCTTCTCTGAGTCCCTCACCATAATTACATCAGCAAAGTATCTTTTGTGATATAAGGTCACGTATTCACAAATTTTGGAGATCAATACTTAAGTATCTTTGGGGCCATTATCTGCCTGTTGCATGGCTATTTTATGGTTTATCAGCTTTAGATATTGTCTTTTGACTGCCCACTAGGAAAGATGAAGATTCAGCTCATTGGTACTACCTATACTCCTTGCTCCACTTCCCATTTTTGGATATTTATTCTTTTTTAATTCTTACATTAGTCACTTGGTAAGTTTAAGCAAAATATATATACCACTTGCTTTTTTCTCTCTCTCTCTACTTTAGACAACACCCTTTAATTACCCACTATGTAAAATGAGCTTTATTTTTTTTCCAACATCCTTAACCCTTCTGTCAACTTAAGCTTCCATAAACATATTGAGTCTTCTCTGTATCATATATCTTATATATTATGACTGCAAATTTCATTCATGGGAAGTTTAAGTAGAAGATCAGAGTCACATTTCTTTTTCTCCACGGGGCCAACATACCACTTCTCCCTCGAAAGAGAGAACGTTATTGGTGTCTAGACATTCTTTGCTTACATGGATTGAATAAAATTTCAATGATATAAAATAATCTCACATTTATGAAGGGATAGTTTTTTATGTGAAATCCATTAAATTCAGTTAATTGAAGTTGCCTTTCTAGCCCCACATATAAGGTCTTTTGTATCCTTGAAGTTCTATTCGAAGTAGAAGTTTTCTTGACTTTTCATACTCTAAACAGTAACATTTTCATTTCAGTAGATCCTTTATTGATCACTAACTATAATTTTATATAGCACTCTGCTATTTTTTATGAATGCAATGCTAAATATTCTCTCCATATAAAGTTTCTTGAATGCTATAAAGGTTCAAAATTGGTTACAGGTATAACAATATATAAGACAAAAAGGGTCAGTGCAAATACAAAATTCTATAATGTGTCCTGAACTTGTTTTTTTATGCATGTCTCTCTGTTTTCCTCTCTAATTAGAAGAGAGGCAGAGATATCCTGTAAGAAAAAAATAGTAACTTAATATAGAAACTGCTTTATTACCTACTTGGATATTTTTTCAGATTTATTATTGCCTCTCACTACATTTTTGTTTATCTATGGAATATATTTCATATTAATTTAAATCACAGCTTCCATTTGTACAAGGAAAATGGGATAATTTAATTATATTAAAATTATTTTAATATTTTAATTAATTATATGCATATAATGTATTTATAAATAGCTGTATATGTATTTGTGTACTGTGAAAATTACTCCTGAGAAATTTTATATGTAAGTTTTCTAAAAATGCCAATATTCTCCTCCAAATAGCATAAATAATTGGGGAGAAATTAATCATAGGGAATGGTTCATATCACTCATGCTTATGAATAATCAAATTAATCATGAAAAGAGTTGTAAACTGTATTGCTTCTTTATACGTACCTGAGTTTTTATGATGTTTTTATTAAGATTCATCTCATATAAAGGGATGTCCAATACAAACTTAGTACTAGATAATTTCAGTGGTGATTGTAATGCTGTAAGAGGAACATAAATATACTGATAAAGTGTCAACAGATATAAGCTCATAGATACTTCTTTGTATACTTTAAAACATTAAACAATAATAAAATAAGACTTGTTTCTATATAATTTTATATTCCCAACAAGAAAATAAAATAACATTTAAAAACATTTCTATAATATCTTGGTGTATTAAATTAACAAAGTTCCATTTTGTGGAGTTTTTTAATGGTAATGAATTATAAGCAAAATAGGAAACTTATCCTTGAGATAATAAAAAAGATGATACTAAGCTAAGAAAAAAGTAAACAGAGCTAAAATGATCTCCATACTAGAGTTTGAACAACACAGAACTAAACAGAAATACACAAGAAAAATTTACTGGAATAAAGAAAATACATAGTTGGCATAGCATGTAACATTTCCTAGATAAAACAAGAAAACTCTGGGAGTAAATGACTATTTCATGGAAGATTAATAAAAGGAGTATCTGTAAAACTACTCACTGCATTAGAGAAGATGTTATAATCTACTGGAAACTTACCTCTAAAACATTCGTAATTCTTAATGAAAACTAAAGGGTATCACAAGCTTTTGAAAAAATAAGGAAATACAATAAAAACATTTTCTGATCCTAAAAATGTATCTATCTTCCATGTGTTTTTATTATGCCACTGGAATTAAGGGATGATTTGACAGGGGGTCAGAACATATGGGATAGGAGAAAGTTGTAGATAGCGTTAATCACTGTGCTACTCCCAAAACCTGTCATGTGAAACCCTGAAAGACACAATGTTACAGTAGATATATAAAAAGTGGCACATGTAATATTGTCTTCCCATTTACAATCTTGCAACTAGGAATAACCGGTAAAAATAATATGTTGACTATATCTTTAAAAACAAAGCACTGTATTGGCGTATTACTTGATCATTTAGAGAGCCTTATTTCATTTAAACAAATAAGTTATACTCTACCCATCACAAATTTTTGTAGAATCATTTTCTAAAGAAACCAAACCACCTAAGATTAAAGATCACAGACTAACATCACAGACACACCTTCTAAAATTAAAACATTCATTAATATCTTGACTGCCAGAAAATTATATAATATTTCACGATAAAGCCAGCTTTTTGAGAGGCATTAATAAACATAAGTGAACAGGAAAGGGTGAATATATATTAAAGAACTATTCAACATAAAAGAGAGAGACATAAAGGAATAAATAATTCAGTGAAAATGTAGTTAACAGAAAAAAAGTCAATGAAATATTATAATTAGAAATTAAAGGTATTATTTTCCAATAATAACAGGCTATAAATAAAGAAATAATTCATAAACACTAAGAACTCTTGGTAGTTTAAAACTGCCAAAATAATATTTTAAGATTCAGAAAAGTCAAGTAAGAAAAATATCCTGGGAAATACAATAAAAAGATGAGAAAAAATGGCAATAAGAGAGACTGCCTAAGATAAAATATAAATATATATATGTATGTGTATACATATATATGACATAATCCATAAAGTATAAAATCCAACCTATAGTAATCTGAGAATATAGAAAACGATGATAGAAAATTTTCAAGGAAATAATTTATGAACGTTTTATAGAACTAAACGACATGAGTTTCCCGTTTGAAAGACCACAAAAATGTAACACAATGGTAAAGATCAAAACCTGTGGGCTATGGCAAAAGCAGTGCTGAGAGGGAAGTTTGCAGCATTAAGTGATTACATTAAAAAAGAAGAAAAATTCACAAATTAACAATCGAATGTCACGCCTTAAAGAACTAGGAAAACAAGAAAAAAACAAAGCCAAAATTAGGAGAAGAAAAGAAATAAGGATCAGAGCAGAGCTAAATGAAATAGAGACCAAAAAACAACACAAAGGAGTAACAAAAAGAAAAGCTGGTTTTCAGAAACTGTTTAAAAAACGTACAAGCTATTACACTAGCTAGACTAACCAAGAAGAGAGAAGATTCAAATAGACACAATCAGAAATGAAAACAGACAACTAGTATGACAGAAATGCAAAAGATCATCAAAGACGGTTATGAAAAACGATATATTCACAAATAAGAAAATCTAGAGGAAATGGACAAATTTCTGGAAACGTACAACCTCCTAATATTGAACTAGGAAGAAATAAAACTCCTGAACAGACCAACAATGAGTAATGAGATTGAATCAGTAATTTAAAAAATCTACCACCCAAAAGAACCCAGGACCAGTGAATTCATAGCTGAATTCTACCAAACATGCAAAGAATTATACCAATCCTCCTTAAACTATTTCCTGTAAGAACTGGAACAAGACAAGAATGGCAACTTTCACACTCCTCTTCCACATAATACTGGAGTCCTCACCAGAGCAATGAAGCAAGAGAAATAAATAAATAAATGACATCCAAACTGAACAAGAAGTCAAACTATTCCTGCTCATTGATATAATCTTACATCTGGTAATTTTTAAAGACTCTATCAAAAAACTCTGAGATTTCATAAATGAATTCAGTAAAGATTCAGCATACAAAATTAACATACAGAAATCAATAATGTTTCTATATACAAACAAGAATCTAGCTGAGGATCAAATCATGATAGCAGTCTCATTTACAATAGCTTAAAAAAATAAATAAAATACTAACAAAGGAAATGAAAGATTTCTATAAAGAGAACTACAAAACACTGATGAAGAAAATCATAGATGACACAACTATTGGCAAAATATTTAATGCTCATGGATTAGAAGGATCAATATCATTAAACAGTCATACTGCCCAAAGCAATCTAGAGATTCAACACAATTTCTATCAAAGTACCAATGTCATTTTTCACAGCATTAGAAAAAACAATCCTAAAATTCATATCATAATAATGAAACTGGACCCATACCTCTCACCATATACAAATATTAATTAACAATGGATTAAAGACCTAAATATAAAACTGTAAACTATAAGGATCCTAGCAGAAAACATAGAAAAAGCTCTTCTGGACATTGATCTTGGCAAAAATTCATGACCACGTCCTCAAAAGCAAAAACAACAAAGACAAAAATGGACAAATGGGACTTATTTAAACTACAAAGCCTCTGCATTGTAAAATAAACAATAAAAAGAGTAAATAGACAATATACAAAATGAGAGAAAATATTTGCAAAGTATGTATCTAACAAAGGACTAATATCTAGAATCTGTAAGGAACTTTGCCCATTAAAAATTGGGCAAAGGACATGAACAGAAACTTCTCAAAAGAAACAAACATGCAGCCAACAAACATGAAAAACATTTCAACATCACTAATTATCAGCAAAGTGCAAATTAAAACCACAATGAGATAGTATCTTACACGAGTCAGAAATGCTATTATTAAAAACTAAAAAACAACAGATGTCAGTGAGGCTATGGAAAAAAGGAAAAACTTATATACTGTTAGTGGGAATATAAATTATACAACATTTATGGAAATAGTGTGGAGATTTCCAGAAGAACTAAAAATTGCACTACCATTTGATTTAACTATCCAATTACTGGGCATAAACCCAAACAGAAAGAAATTATGGCATCAGAAAGATACCTGTACTCATATGTTTATTGCAGCACTACGCATAATAGCAAAGATATGGGATAAACCTAAGTGTCCATCAGCAGAATATTAGATAAAGAAAATGTGATACACACTCAGACGTGCATACATACACACAAACACACACACACACACACACACACACACATGCACACCATGGAATAGTACTCAGCCATAACAAGAATGAAATCATGTATTTTGCAGCAACATGGATGGAAGTGGAAGCCATTATCCTCAATGCAGTAACTCGGAAACAGAGAGTCAAATACTGCATGTTCTTACTTATAAGTGAAAGGTAAAAAATGGTTACACATGGACATACCCCATGGAATAATAGACATTGGAGACTACAAAAGGCGGGATGGTGTGAGACGGCGAGGGTTGAAACCTTACCTATTGGCTATAATGCTCACTATTTGGATGATAGATACCCTTAAAGCCCAGACTTCACTACTATGCAATATATGCATGTAAGAAATCTGCATTTGTACCCTCTAAATATATATTTATGTATATACAATATATACAATCATATATATACATATATACAAAGAAAGATTCACATGAAAGTCATCAGTATAAAATAATGAAACACCAGGAGAAAAAAGAAGTTTCTAAAAGCTTCAAAAAGGAAACACTGAGTAGCATATAATGGAGGTAGAAGAAAAATAACAGATTTCTAAATACAACAAGAGAAGATAGAAGGTAATGATCAGAGTTTCAAAATTTGGAAGAAAAATTATTTAAATATTAAATTCTATGTTCAACCAAATCATGATATCATTCAAATGTGGAAGGAAAAATGATACATCAGACATTAAAATTTTCCAAAAAATTAACTCCCTTGGAGTTCATGATGAACTTGATCACATTTGTTGTTAACACTGAAATGGTATTTACCAGTGGACTTATAAGAAGAAGGCTTTTGACATACCTGTCTAGCTAGCTTATCAAAACTACATAAAAATTATTAATTTATGCAGCATGCTTGGCAAAGAGTAGAAATTTAACATATAGGCATTTCATGTCTATGTAACTATTAAGAGTACAAAAATAAGGACCATCAAACAAAAATGTCATTCTTTGGGAACAAGGTTTATATAAATGTCATTCAAAATAATCTTTATTAGGAAGCCCCAGAAAAATATAATGTACCAAAACTATGAAGCAAACCAAACATAGGAAAGCAAAGGATTTAAAAAACAGGAAATCCAAGAATCTAAAAGAATTTCCATAAATATAGTAAAGACAAATCTCACACAAAAGTTCTGCATCTTGCAAAGAAAGCAATGATCTAGCTCGTACTGCAACAAGAGTTTGGTGTGCTCCCGGAGCAATGTATCAAGAAAATAAATAGAAATGGCATATTATCTGACAGGTTAGAATATGTGGAAAACTGTCCTGACAAGTATATTACAGAGCTTTGTGAAACTGGAGAATTTAGTAAAATATTCAAAGACAATCAAGCAATTATTATCTCCAAGAAAAAAAAATGGAAAGGAAATAAAATAACCATGCATGATACACTACTTGGCTTGGCAATGAACAATATACTGTTATAATAATTAAAACTCTGAATAAAAGTTTAATTGAAATTTAAAGTATGATTATACTAGCAAAATGGAGAAGTGGGTTAAAGTTGCAGGTGAGGAAAAATGCTTGTCACTAAATAGTGTATTCATTAAATAAATTATGAGGAAAGTTGTTGCCTCTGTTTATAGGATAAACTGTAAGAAGAAGAAGAACAGATTGCAATTCCAGGTTATAACCCCTGTTTGCCCTATTTTAATTTTAATATGAATACAGGGAATTTTGAAGTAAAGAGATAGCAGTCTTGAGAATCATTCTCTTTTATTCAGGTAATGGCCAAGGGAATGATGGACTTGATCAGACTTTTTTGTTAACATGGAAATGGTTTTAATCAGTGGACCTATAAGAAGAAGGCCTTTAACATATCTGTCTAGACAGCCTATCAAAAATACATAGAATTTATGAATTTATGGAGCATGCCTGGCAAAGAGTGGAAATTTATCATATAGGCATTTCATACCCATGTAACTATTAAGAGTACAAAATTAAGGAGCATAAAACAAAAATGGCATTCTTTGGGAACAAGGTTTATATAAATGTCATTCAAAATGATCTAATAAACAGCATGAGGACTAATGTTAACTATATTATGTACTGGAAATTTCCTAAGAGAGCAGATTTTAAGTAATTTTGCCACCAAAAAAAGTCACTGTGTGGGATGATGGAGATGACAGATACGTTAATTTGATTGACTATAGAAATCATTTCCTATGTGTATGTATATCAAAACATCATGTTGTACATCTTAAAGATACACAATAAAAATTTTAAAACTTTATCTGTTAATTCAAAACTAAAAGGAATCCTAGGGAGGAAGAAAACAACGATTTGGAAGGTATGTCTGACAGATCCCATCTTGTCAGATGAAGAAGATATGCTACATCTTTGCTTAATTTTTCTTGTATCATTTGAATTATTAGTGAACTTTGGTTTTGGTTAAGCTACATAATACAAGTACTTTTGATTTTACATCTCTAATCTTTGTGGAAGTACAAAAATATCTGTTAATGCATTACATGTATATTTTGTGGAAGTAAAAAATATCTAATAAAGCATTACATATTTTTACCAACCCTCTAGTTGAAGAAGACATTCTAAATTTTCAAGCAATGTTAGATGTCTTGGACAAGAGAGATTTTCCATAAAGTTAACAAAGAGATCTATCGGAAAATGAATAACACTAAAGGCAAATGACAAATCTTGGAAAACATTCACATTAAATATAAAAATAATATAAAGAGCTTACCCAAATCTGTCAGACAAATATGAAAACTTAAAAAGCAAAGGTACTTCACTTACCAGCGAAGTATATGAACAGACAGGTTACATAAAAATATATAATTAAAAGCAAAGATAGGAAATTTTCATCCTCATGAGCAATCAAACTGAAAATTTAAATAACGTGTTTTTAATCACATAGAAAGATATACAAATTCTTTTCTGTCTTTCTTTTTTTTTTTCTGTAGACAGCGTCTCACTTTGTTGCCCCGGGTAGAGTGCAGTGGCAGGATCATTGCTCACTACTAGACTCAAGGGGTACTCATGCCCCAGCCTCCTGAGTAGCTGGGTCTACAGAAGTACATCACCACATTCACCTACTTTCTTTCTTTCTTTTTTTTTTTTTTAAATTTAGAGACAGGGTCTCACTATGCTACCCAGGTTGGTCTCTAATTTCTAGCTTCAACAGACTCTCTAGCCTCAGCCTCCCAAAGTACTAGGATTATAGGTGTGAATCAAAATTGCCAGTCAAGTTATCTAATTTCTTTAGGTCAACATTAATAAGAGTTTACACTTATTACACTAAACATTACACTAAACTTATTACACTAAACATTAATAAGAGTTTACAGGCAGGAAGCAAAATCATACAACCCTTTAGAAATGTTCTATGACAAAATTCACCAAGAACCTTTAACATGTATGTGCTTTAGAAATAATAAAATCCATTTTGACAATCTCTCCAAAAAATTCTAAGAAAAAAGTATTATACAAAAAATTTCTGCTATCACAATATTTATATTAACAAGAAGGTAAAAGGAAGAAACAACCTAAATGCTTATGATCATGTTTAGGTCACCTAGAAGAGACACTTACAGGATGAAATTTTTTGCAATAGCTATCAGGGTTAATTTAATAATTAATAAGGAACTACACTATCCAAGTAAAACTTTCTATTAAGATTAAACAGAGAGAGAATGGGTGCAGCAAAATGTTTATACAGAAGGCTCCACCAATTGTCCTCCCTGCAAGGTCACCATTTAACAAGTATCTAACAAAAAAAGCAACTACGTAAGAACCAAAAATCAAGTGAGCACTAACAGTACCTGGTTTCAACTTCATAACACTGAAAGAGGCACTGAAGAAGTAGGTAGAACAGGCATGAATCACTGACATCACCTGTTCCATATACACCAGCAGTGGCAGTATGGTACTGCCTTGTTAGAACAGAAAGTGAAACTAAACCAAATGCAACTGCCATCTACTCATGGAGAGAGTGTTTAAACCAGCCCCAGACAGATGTGAGTCACTGATCACGGTAGTCTTGAATTCCCACAAGCCTCGCCACCTCAAAAAAGTTCTGTGGAACCCTAGATGAAATTGAAAGTCAGTCTAACCCATAGGGACTGCAATTCCTAGGTGAGTCCTGGTGGCTGAACTGGGCCCAGAGTCAGTGTCCTGGGGAGGCACTTAACCTAATAAGCCACCAGCTGGGGGAGCTAAGTAAGTGCTGGCATCACACAGCCTCTAATCCGAGACTGCAGAGATCTCCCAAACAGAAAATCCAAAAAGAAATAAGATCAGAGCGGAAATTTTAAAAAATGGAAGGAAGAGAGTACAAAAGATCAATTAAATAAAAAGTTGTTTTTGTAAAGAGTTAAACAAAATTGACAAATCTTTAGCCAGACTAACTAAAAAAAAAGAGACGATCCAAATAAATAAAATCAGAGATTTTAAAAAAGATTGATTAAAACTGATACTGCAGAAATTCAAAGGGTCATTAGTGCTACTATGAGCAACTATATACCAATAAATTGGAAAACCTAGGGGAAGTTGATAAATTCCTAGACACATACAATGAACTAAGATTGAACCAGGGGGAAATTTCAAACCTGAACAGACCAATAACAAGTAATGAGATTCAAGACGTAATAAAAAGTCTCTTAGTAAAGAAAACCTGGTATCGTCACTGTTGTATTCTACCAAACATTTAAAGAAGAACTAACACCAATCCTCCTCAAACTATTCTTAAAAATAGAAGACAATGGAATACTTCCAAATTCATTCTATGAGGCCAGTATTCCTCTGATACCAAAGCAGACAATGCCACATCAAAAAAAAAAAAAAAAAAAAATAGAACAGGCCAATATCACTGATAGTGATATTGAATAATGATGCAAAAATCCTCAACAAAATACTAGCAAATCAAACTCAGCAATACATTAAAAGGATCATTCATTATGACCAAGTGGGATTTATCCCTGGGATGCAAGGATGAGAATGAGACAATATATGTAAATCAATCCATCTGATACATCATATCAACAGAATGAAAGACAAAAATCACGTGATCATTTCTATTAATGCCAAAGGAACATTTAAAAAAATTCAACATCCTTTCATGATAAAAGCCCTCAAAAAACAAGGGGATAGAAGGAAAATACCTCAACAAATAAAAGTCATATATGACACACCCACAGCTAGTATCAAACTGAAAGTCTTCCTCTAAGATATGAAACATGACAAGGATGCTCACTTTCTCCACTCTTATTCAACATAGTATTGGAAATCCTAGCCAGAGCAATCAAATAAGAGAAAGAAGTAAGGCATACAAATTGGAAAGGAAGAAGTAAAATTAACTTTGTTGGCAGAGCAATATTATCTTGTATTTGGAAAAACCTAAAGACTACACCAAAAAATATTGTAAATGACTAATTCGGTAGAGTTACAAGATACAAAATCAATAGAAAAACCAGTAGATTTCTATATGCCAACAGCGAGCAATCTGAAAAAGCTATTTTAAAAGTAATCCCATTTACAATGGCCATAAATAAAATTAAGTACCTAGAAATTAACTTAATCGAAGAAGTGAAAGATCGCTACAATGAAAATTATAAAACACTAATGAAAGCAATTGAGGAGGGTGCCAAAAAATGGGATGATATTTCATGTTCTTGGTTTGGAAGAATCACTATTGTAAAATTATCCATATTACCCAAGGCAATCTACAGATTCAGTGTAATCCCTGTCAAAATACCAATGAGATTCCTCACAGAAATTGAAAAAACAATCCTAAAATTTATATGGAACCACAAAAGATCCAGAATAAGCAAAACTATCTTAGGCAAAAGTTCAAAACTAGAGGTTTAGTCATTACCTGACTTGAAATGATACTACCCAGCTATAATAATCAAAACAGCATGGTACTGGCAGAAAAAAGACACATAGATAAATGGAATGAAGTAGACAAACCAGAAACAAATCCACACACCTACTGTGAACTCATTTTCAACAAAAAGTCAAGAAAACACAATGGGGAAAAGACTCTCTTCAATAAGTGGTACAGGAAAACTGGATATCCATATTCAGGTGAATGAAACTAGACCACTATCTCTCACCATATACAAAAGTTAAATCAAAATTAATTAAAGACTTAAATCCAAGACCTCAAACTATGAAACTTCTGCAAGGAAACATTTGGGGAAACTCTCCAGGACATTGGTCCAGGCAAAAATTTCTTGATTAGTAACTCATAAGCACAGGCAACCAAAGCAAAAATGGACAAATGATATCACATCAAGTTAGAAAGCTTCTGCACAGCTTTTTGGTGGGAGTGTAAACTAGTTCAACCATTGTGGAAGACAGTGTGGCAATTCCTCAAGGACCTAGAAATAGAAATTCCATTTGACCCAGCAATCCCATTACTGAGTATGTATCCAAAGGATTATAAATCGTTCTACTATAAGGACACCTGAACACAAATGTTCATTGCAGCACAGTTTACAATAGCAAAGACCTGGAACCAACAAAAATGCCCATCAATGATAGACTGGACAGGGAAAATGTGGCACATATACACCATGGAATCCTATGCAGCCATAAGAAATGATGAGTTCATGTCTTTGGAGGGACATGGATGAACCTGAAAACCATCATTCTCAGCAAACTGACACAAGAACAGAAAATCAAACACCACATGTTCTCACTCATAGGTGGGTGTTGAACAATGAGAACACATGGACACAGGGAGGGGAGCATCACACACTGGGGTCTGTCAGGGGGGGAAATAGGGGAAGGACAGCTGGGGGTGGGGAATTGGGGAGAGAGAGAATGGGGAGAAATGCCAGATATAGGTGAAGGGGAGGAAGGCAACAAATCACACTGCCATGTGTGTACCTATGCAACGATCTTGCATGTTCTTCACATGTACCCCAAAACCTAAAATACAATTTAAAAACAAAACAAAACAAAACAAAACAATTCCATGTATTTGGGAAATATTATTAAAATGCTTTCATTTGACATTTAAAAAAAAAAAAACTTCTGCACAGCAAAGTAAACAGTCCAAAAAGTGAAGAGACAATATTCAAATGGGATAAAATATTTGCAAACTACTCATCTGACAAGGGTGTATCTGTACCACATGTTCTTTATCCAGTAATCTGTTGATGGAACCATAGGTTGCTTCCTAATTTGACTGTCATGAACATGAGATGATATCTCATGTAGTTTTGATTTGCATTTCCCTGATGATCAATGATGCTGAGCACATTTTCATATGTCTGTTTGCCATTTGTCTGTTTTCTTCTGAGAAATGTCTGTTCTTTTGCTCAGTTTTAAAATGGATTATTAGATTTTTTCTCATAGAGTTGTTTGCGGTTCTTACATATTCTGGTTATTAACCCATTTGAAGTTTGAAGTTTCTTCAAAAAAATAAAAATAAAGCTAGTACATGATCCAGCAATCTCACTGCTGGGCATATACTCAAGAGAAAGGAAATCAGTATATCAAAGAGATATCTGCACTCCCAAGTTTGTTGCCGCTCTGTTCACAATAGCCAAGTTAGGGAGCAACCTAAGGTTCTATCAACAGATTACTGGGCAAAGAAAATATGGTACATAGATACAATGGAGTACTATTCATCCATAAAAAGAATGAGATCCTGTCATTAGCAACAATATAAATGGAACTGGAGGTCATTATATTAAATGAAATAAGCCAAGCACAGAAAGACAAATATCACATGTTCTCACTTATTTGTAGGATCTACACATGAAAATGATAGAACTCATGGAGACAGGCAGTAGAAGGATGGTTACTATAGGCTGTGAAGGGTAGTATGTGGATGAGGGGGAGGATAAGGGTACAGTTAATGGGTTCAAAAACATAATTAGAAAGAATGAATAAGACTTAATATTAGCTAGCACAACAGGGTGACTATAGTGAATAATAATTTAATTGTACACTTAAAAATAACTAAGAGTATCACGGAGTTGTTTGTAACACAAAGAATAAATGTTTGATAGAATGGATACCCATATTCCATGATGTGATTATTACTAATTGCATGCCAGTATCAAAACATCTTATGTGCTCCATAAAATATACACCTACTACGTACCCCCAAAAATTAAAAAATAAAATGAAACATAGCTGGTTTCAACTTAGCATAAGCAGTAAGATCACAAGCATATTTAACAATAAATTAACAAAAGCAATGTATAGAACAAAAAAAGATAACAAAATATTAAGAACACTTTAAATATTTAAATTTCAGATAATATTTTTATTTCTACATTTTCCAATTTTCTTTAACAATGCTACCTTAATTTTTAATTTTCAAACAAGTAAATGTTTTGTAAGCTTACTACCTAACTCAAGAAGCAATATTAGATTATAATTACTTTCAAACAGAAATTCTTAAAACAAAGAAAAACTTTAACTTCATTGAGCCTCCATATCAGCTGTGGAATTCCTAATTCTGGATTTTAAATGAAAGTGAACTATTTTTTATCACATTCTTGCTATTTTAGTGAGACCTCTTACTAGCTGCCAAATGCAATTATTAGCTTATATGATACTCCCTACTATTTTATAATTAATGGCAATTGAACTTAATATCAGAACTATAAAAACAAAATATAGACTTCTTTTCATGAAAAATACACACATATGATTGAAAGCAAGGCCAACTTGAAAAATGTAATTTGCAGAGTACATCACTTTTTACTTTTTAATATTTGAAGAAAATGAGTAGATAAATATTCAGAAAAACTTTCAAATTTGTAAAACATTTCTTCTTTTCATGTACTTAGTCTTTTAGTAATCCATCCCTTTGGAATAGAGATATGTTCTTGAACATAATTCTTATTGTTTATATCAAATGTATTTTGTAATATTGTAATAATTTATATTTTGCCTTAATTATTTAAAATTGACCACACAATAAACTACTAAATTGGCCTGATTTTAATTCTATTCTCGTTTTTTAGCAAGTTACTTACCAGAGAGTATATCTGTGCTGCTTATGAACATTCAAATCTCATAGACACAATTTAAGAGACACACAAAGGAATCCTATCAACATTTTATTTTCTAATACTTCTATTTATGAAAAATAAATATCATATTCTTTTTTAAAATCTTTTAGACATGTAAGTGTAAATCTTTGGCCTACCAACACCAATTGATTATTTCATATTACATACCAATAGCTTGAACATGACATGGTCGGATAAGTGGTATTGTTATTAGATCCAAAGGAGAACTAGACAAATATTCAGTGTAGAGCTTTGAAGACTCAAAGAAATTAATCTGAACTTCAATGGTAAATTCAACCACTGCCACCTGATAGAAAAAAATACATTATACTTGTTAATTTTCGCTTTGAGAAATACAGGACACTATTTATTTAGCCAAACAGCAGTTTTTAAAAGCAGTTTTACAAAATAAAATTATCTTGCAACACTGAACTACATTTTTTAAAACAAGATGGTTCATTTTTAATTAGTTCAAAAATAATTCTAAAAAATACAAATAAATTTTTAAAATAATTCTTACTCATTCAAAATGAACCAGATTTTAAATATAAAATCCAAAGCAGTAAATATTTAGGAAGAAATTGTAGAAAAAAAATCCTTGTAATCCTTGGGTAAGCAAAGATTCCTAAATGCAATAGCAACCATCTATTGGATTTTCTATTTAAAAGCAATTAAATTGTACAGCATCAATTGTTTAATCTGTTATTTTAAAAGACATTATTAAGAAAATAAAGTTATAAGTCAAAAGACATTTCTCACAAAAAAATCTATCTTTATCCAAAATACATAAAGAATACCCAAAGTTCAATTTTTAAATATTAACTAATGAAAAAAGTTTGTGAAAAATTTGAAAAGACATTTCAGAAAAGAAGTTATACAAATAATATATTAGCACATGGAAAGATGTTTCATATTAAGGAAATGCAAATTGAAACCATATGAGATATCACTTCACCCCTATCAGAATTGCTTAAACAAAAATAACATGTGAACACCTAAAACATTTATACATTGCTGATGAGAATGCAAAGTTTTATAGTAACTTTGAAAAACAAGTTTCTTCATTATTGGAAAGTTAAGTATACATTCACATAAAGCTCAGGACTCCCAAATTTAGGTGTTTACCCAACAGAAGTGAAACTTATTCATACAACTTATTTATTATTGCCAAAAACTGAAAATAGTCCAAATGCCTTCCAAATGGTGAATGAATAACAAACTTGCTTTTCAACAATATAAAGAATGAACTACTGTTGCATACAATAATGTGGATGAATTTCAAATGTATTATGCTAAGTGAGAGAAGTCAGACTGAAAACCTCATGATTACCTTATGAATACCTTATGATTTCACTTATATGGCATTTTATAAAAGGCAAAATTATGGGGTCAAATTCAGATTAGTGTTTGCCATGGACTGGAGTTGGAGGAAAGGTTGAATACTAGGTCTTATTCATTCTTTTTGACTATGTTTTTGTACTCATTAACCACCCACACTTCCCCTTCATCCACCTACTACCCTTCCCAGCCTATAGTAATACACACAGGGAAAAAGTACAGAAAGTATTGCAACTGTTCTCTGTACTGATTTTGGTATTTTTTGCACAATTGTATACATTTGTTAATATTCATATATCAGAAAGAGACTTTTAGCGTATGCACATTTTTAAAAAAGTTAAAGCAAATGCCTTGGCTCTGATTTTTATACATCTGGATTCAAAACTCAAAATGGACTGACAATATCGACACCTAGGCAGGTGAATCATAAAACAACACTCAGAGCTATAAAATATATTTGCAATTATATAGTGCGAGCCCTTCATTTTGAAAAAAAGAATACGTGGTCCAGTCTTGATGAAAACACAGAATCTGCATCAAAGAGAAAAGAAAGAGTCGATCTGCATGTCTGCAAACTAAAAAGGTTAGCTTCAGCCAAATGGTAAACAGGCAGCTCCAAATATCCATGGCCCCACAAAAACATCAAAAACACACAAACACTGTTCAGGAACCATGTTCTCAGAACTGGAAAAAAGTCAAAAGTTTACAGCAATCAAGTGAACACTGAATCAAGAAAAAAGACAACTTAAAAACAGTAGGAAAGCTCTGTGGCACTTTCACTTGCCCTTGTTCCACTCCCTCTGACTCAGCAGTTGTCTTGAGGCTAGCAGCCTTCATTCCCCAGTGCAAGACCCTCGTACCTGATTTTTTATTTTTTTAATTAAATTAAATTAAATTTTTTATTTGACTTTAAGTTCCAGGATACATGTGCAGAATGTGAAGGTGTGTTACATAGGTATACATGTGCCATGGTGGTTTGCTGCATCTGTCACCCCGTCATCTAGGTTTTAATCCCCACATGCATTAGGTATTTGTCCCAATGCTCTCCCTCTACTTGCCCTCCACCCACCAACAGGCCCCAGTGTGTGATGTTCCCCTCCCTGTGTCCATGTGTTCTCATCATTCAACCCCCACTTAAGAGTGAGAACATGTGGTGTTTGGTTTTCTGTTCCTGTGTTAGTTTGCTGAGAATGATGGCTTCCAGTTTTATTCAGGTCCTTGCAAAGGGCATGATCTCATTCTTTTTTATGGCTGCATAGTATTCGATGGCATATATGTGCCACATTTTCTTTATCCAGTCTATCATTCATGGACATTTGGGCTGGTTCCAAGTCTTTGCTATTGTTAATAGTGCTGCAATAAACATACACGTATGTGCATGTGTCTTTATAGTAGAAAGATTCATAATCCTTTGGATATATACCCAGTAATGGAATTGCTGGGTCAAATGGTATTTCTGGGTCTAGATCCTTGAGGAATTGCTGCACTGACTTCCTCAATGGTTGAACTAATTTACACTCCCACCAACAGTGCAAAAGTGTTCATATTTCTCAACAGCTTCATCAGCATCTATTGTTTCCTGACTCTTTAATAATCACCATTCTGACTGGCATGATATGGTATCTCATTGTGATTTTGATTTGCATTTCTCTAATGACCAGTGATAATGAAGTTTCTTTCATATGTTTGCTGGTCACATGAATGTCTTCTTTTGAGAAGTGTCTGTTCATATCCTTTGATGGATTAAACACTTAAATATAAAACCCCAAACCATAAAAACCCTAGAAGAAAACCTAGGCAATACCATTCAGGACATAGGCATGGGCAGGGACTTCATGACTAAAACACCAAAAGCAATTGCAACAAAAGCCAAAATTGACAAATGGGATCTAATTAAATTAAAGAGCTTCTGCACAACAAAATAAACTAGCATCAGAGTGAACAGGCAACCTATACAATGGGAGAAAACATTTGCAATCTATCCATCTGATGAAGGTTTAATATGCACAATCTACAAGGAACTTAAACAAAGGTACCTGGTTTTTGATAAAACAGAGCAGACTTCATTCAGAAATTATTGTATTTGTTTCTTCCAACGTTCTTGGGGCTACATGAAGAACTGATGCAAGATGCTTGCCATGTTTTGCCTATCTTTGAACTCACTCAAGGCAGAAAAGCAGTGAAATTGTTCAAAAATATTATGAGATAAAAAACCCAAAGCCACCAGACAGAATATTATGGTTGAGACATACAAGCGCTACCTAAAGTCTGAAAATAAAAGTAGGGAAGCATTCAGAGAAATTAAGGCATTTAAAAGTGCCCTGGAGAATTTAGAAAGCATCAAGAGTACTCAGGGTAGGACATGTACTCAGAAAATTCCTGAGACGACGCTCAACTTTCATCTTCATCTGACTCTAGGCTAAGTGCAAGAGATAAGTAAAAACTAAGAAAATATTGTAAACAACCTCACTAACTGCTGAAGAAGTCCCTCAGGACACTCTATCCAAAAAGACTATAATAAATGATTTGTTTATGTTTCTGATTATTTTAGTTCCTGGAATTCAAGGAAATATATCTCAAAACACTACTCAACACCAGCCAAAGGAACAGACACTTCAGTGACCACGAATAGCAAAGAATGTATTCTCTACAATAATAGGTTTGAAAAGTCAATAAACAAATGGATGACTATACCCTTCAACAAGCCAGAAGAGTAAACCCAGGGAAAGGAGGATAATCTGATGTACAGTTACCACATTATAATATTCAAATGTCCAGTTTTCAATAACCAAAAACAAAACAAAGATTGTTAAGAAAGCCCAGCCATAGGACTTTATTAGAAAAAGACTTTAAAATCACTGTCTTAAATGTGTTCACAGAACTAAAGGAAACCATAGAAAAGAACATCATGAAAATAATGTATGTACAAAATGGGAATATCAACAAAGAGAAATCATAACAATCAATAAAACAAAAAGTTGGCTATTAGAAAATATTTAAGAAATGACAAAACTCTAAACTAGTCTGACAGTCGAGAGAAGACATGAATAACTAAAATAAAAAATGAGATTATAGACACTACTATCAACCACATGAAAAATGGGTAATTAGGCCAGGCATGGTGGCTCACACCTGCAATCCCAGCACTTTGGGAGGTTGAGGCGGGTGGATCAGCTAAGGTCAGGAGTTCAAGGCCAACCTGACCAACATGGAAAAACCCTGTCTCTACTAAAAGTACAAAAATTAGCCAGGCATGGTTGCAGGCACCTGTAATCCCAGCTACTTGGGAGGCTGAGGCAGGAGAATAGTTTGAACCTGTGAGGCAGAAGTTGCAGTGGGCCGATATCATGCTATTGTGCTCCAGCCTAGGCAACAAAGCAAGACTGTCTCAAAAAAGAAAAAAGGTGGCGGGTGGCAGGGAGGGGGAGCGTAATTCAAAGAGAATACTATGTACAACTGTACACCATTAACTTATATAACCTAGATGAAATTGACAGATTCCTAGAAAACACAAATTACACAATCTGACTCAAGAAGAAACAGAAAATATGAACATATCTATAGCAATTTATTTGGATTTGGATGGTGATAGCATTTACTCTGTAGATTATTTTGGGTAGTATGAACATTTTAACAATTTTATCTTCCAATCCAATTAAATGTCTTTCCATTTCTTTGTGTCTTCTTTAAATTCTTTCATCAGTGTCTTGTAGTTTTCAGTGTTTAAGTCTTTTATTCCCTTGGTTAAATTTATTCCTAAGGATTATATTGTTTTTCATGTTATTGTAAATGAGATTCTTCATTTCCCTTTTGAATGGTTGTTAGTGAACAGAAACACAACTAAATTTGAATGTTAATTTCATATCCTGCAACTTTACTGAATTTGTTTAATAGATCTAATAGTTTTTTGGTGGAATCTTTAGGTTCTTCTACATATAGAATTATGTTATCTTAAAACAGAAAAAAAAGTACTTCTTCCTTTCTAAGTTAAATTTCTTTTATTTCTTTCCCTTGCCTAATTGTTCTGTCTAGGGCTTCTAGTACTATGTTGAAAATAAGTGATGAGAGTGGATATCCTTGCCTTGTTCCTGATCTCAGAGGAGGTGCTTTCGGTTTTTCTTCACTGAGTATGATGTTAATGTGGGCTTATAAGAGACTGCCTTTATTATATTGAGGCATATTCATTCTATACTTACTTTGTTGAGTATTTTTATATAGAAATATATTGAGTTCTGTCAAGTGCTTTTTCTGCATATGTTGAGGTGATTATACAATTTTTATTCTTCATTCTTTTAACATGGTGTATCATATTTACTGATTTGTATATTTTGAATCGTCCTTGCATCCCAGGAGTAAATCAAGTGGGATTTAACAATAATTTATTTAAATGTAAATGAATTAAACTTCCCAATCCAAATATATAGTTAGCTGAATGGATGAATGAATTCTAAAAATTTCACAGATAAATGATAACAAGAAACCCATTAGAACTAATACAAGAATTCATATAATTTGCATAATGCAAAATTAAAGCAGAAAAGTTAGTTATGTTTCTATATACTACAAATGAAAAATTCCAAAGGAATATAAAGACAATTCTATTTACAATAGCATCAAAAAGAAATTAAATACTTAGGAATAAACTCAACCAAGAAGGCCAAAGTTTGTACATTTAAACTATGAAACCTTGGTGAAAGAAATTAAAACATACACAAATAAATGAAATGACATCTCATATACTTGAGTTAGAAGACTTAATATCATTTAAGATGTCCATACTACATGATGTAATCTATAGATTTAACACAATTTCAATCATAATCCCAATAGCACTTTTTGCAGAAATAGAAGCGTCATCTTAAACTTCATATGGAATCTCAAGGGATTCCCAAATAGCCAAAATACTTATGAAAAAATAGAACGAAGTTGGAGGAATCAGACTCCCTGATTTTAAAACATATAACAAATCCATAGTAATCAAAAGACTGTGGCGCTGGCATAAAAACAAATCAAGAAATAAAATAGAATAGAGGGCCCAGAAATAACACTCACATATGATCATATGATTTTTGACAAGGGTGCCATGAATACTTAATGGGGACAGGACAGTCTCTTCAACAAGTAGTGCTGGAAAAACTGTACATCCACATGAAAAAGAATCAACTTAACACTTGTCTTACACCATATACAAAAATTAAATCAAAATGTATTAAAGACGTAAATGTAAGACCTAAAACATTATGAATATACTACACATCACTGAATTGTCTACTTGAAATTGGTTAACTTTACATTATATACATTTCTTCTCAATAAATTATCTTATTTAAATATTATATTGTTATAATATTTTAAAAAGAAAAAGCATAAAGGAAAGAGAGGCTGATCAGAGGTTTTCAAAAACTCTCTAGATATCTGCCATTTGATAACCTCAAGTTTCCAGAAAAATAAAAAATGGACATCCATTTTTGCAAAATGATTGAAAGTATTAGATTAGGGGTAAATATTAACTCACACATGAAATTATTGTATTTATTGTGATTATACAGCTTAACTATTCTTCTCACCTATTAGCACCCTATTTTTTAGATGGATTCCTCTGACAAGCTGCTCATTTGAAAATCGAAATGCTCTAAACCCTTGAAATCTAACTAGCCATTTACTCCCTCAAAGTGAGCTTATCAATTAAAAATTGAGGAACCAGGGGAAGGGCGTGTATGTATAATCTAAAAGTTGCTCTGGTCCAAATCTCAATTTTGAAAATAAAATCATAAATTACATAATTTATTAGAAATTTAAATTGCTAAAAATAAAATTGATTTATACCACAGCTGAAAACACTACAGAATATCAATGCTAAAATATTTGCATTATATGAAAAAAATCTTACTGAAAAATAAAAACTCATTTTCTCTAATGACATGTTTTTAAACTTTGTGTTGATGTTTTTATCAAAACCCTACATAATTTATATTTTAAAAATATTAAGATGGTCAACCCTATTACTCTATGATACCTTGGTAAATGTCTAGAGATGGAAGGTAGAAAACAGGTAAGAATGCGAATATTTTAAATGTGAAAAGGGAAGAATAATAGCACTTCTCACATGCCAAAACCTCCAAGATCATGACAACAAGCATTAATGGGTTCAGAGGTTACATATATCCAATGCTGTGCTATACTCATAAACTCAGTGCTGACAATTTAAACAGTTTTAAGTAGAAGAGCTGAATAATATAAAGTGCAAACATTCAGCTCTAGTCATTCATGTTGTCCTAATAGGCAAAACATTTGGATTTTTATTTTTATTTGACTTTAGCTGGCCATACCACTGCCAATTCCATTTTCTGTCATAGAATCTTAGGTACAATCTGTTCTTATAACCAAATTATAGAAGCATAAAATACTGCTCATATGTTATTTTTCTCAAGGTTTCAATTCTTTTGTCAAAACAGCAAGCAACTCATTCTCATAATTATATATTTCTGCAGTGGCATCAGCATGCAGACATCAAGGAATAAATTGCATAAAGATGTAGTATCTCATGTATAAATACAACCTGTTTTGATATTTCATAGCTAAAGAAAAAAACAACAAAAACTTTGCTTCATCTTATTTCCCTGGAATTTCTTAGTATTTAATCATCAGCAACTAGTTATATTTTATGCCTAATTTCTATTTTTCCATTTCTGGTTCATCTGTTTTTTTTTCTTAACTTGATTATTAATATCATACATATTGTAATATTATTTATTTTATTTTAGGCTATTATTTTATTTTTAAGGCTTTTTTCATATATTAATAATGTGTATTCATATTTTAAAGTTTCCCAAACTGTCATCTTTATCTGATTGCTGGATGGAGATTAGTTTTTAGCAAAAGCTGAGGAGACTGGAAATGTGAGCAAAAAGGAAAATTATAATGATAGGACTCATCTTTTGTTTCAGTGTGTGTCACTTAGTTTCTTCCACATCAATAGAAATGAGAAGAAAAGAAAGTGTGAGGCCAGGTTTCTGGATAAACCTCCATGTGGATAATGAAATCACTCAGAAAATGAGATGAGTAGGGTGCCAGGTATACTACGAGTCTGGCTGGCAGTGACCAAGAGCATGTCTGGAGATGACTATTCACAAGAGACCACTCACCAGAGATTTCACAAGAGCGTAACTGGCAAACTCACGCAATACAAAATTCAAAGAAGCAGGCTTTTAAAATTATTTATTTTATTTATTGTATTTTTTTTGAGACAGAGTCTCACTCTGTAGATCAGGCTGGAGTGCAGTGGTGTGATCTCGGCTCACTGCAGCCTCCACCTCCTGGGATCAAGCGATTCTCCTGCCTCAGCCTCCCTAGTAGCTGAGATTACAGGTGCATACCACTACACCCAGCTAATTTTTGTATTTTTAGTAGAGCTGGGGTTTCACCATGTTGACCAGGCTAGTCTCGAACTCCTGACCTCAGGTAATCCACCTCCCTTGGCCTCCCAAAGTGCTAGGATTACAGGTGTGAGCCACCACGCCCAGCCAGAAGCAGGCATTTTTAACAGATAAAGACCCTCTAGAAAAATCACCCCAGGGAACATCCAGAAAGGATCACTTCTAGATCCACAGCAAGATTCATAGGAAATGCTATTTAAAAAAAAAAACAGTGCTGTTGACATAGCCATGTTCCCAATATGAAGAAATCATGAAGAAAAAGGAAGACCAGAAAAATATAGAGGACTTATAGAAGTGTAGGGATCCTAGGGGTAGAGAAAAAGGGAAGGGAAGCTAAGTGTGAGGGGAATCAGAGCTGACAGGAAAGAGAAGTTATTCACAGGATGCTCCACCTTTGGAGAACAACTGAAATGAAGAGGAATCTGAGTCATTATGAATTGAGTCCTTACTGTTACTGGGGCTTGAGCCTTTACTGTCTGTTTTTGGGTCTAGTGCTGGGTTCCAAAGTTAGGGATTATAAGAGTAGAAAGCTGAAGTTGTAGGATAGGTTTAACACAGGACCAGACTGAGGGCTTTATTTTAAAATGTTTGATGCTGTTTTTGTTGATGATTGTTGGTGACTGTCAATGATAATGACTGTTGGTAATTATCAAGATAATTCAATGTACTCATCTCAGCCTTTAACTGTCTCTTTTAAGTATGAAGCCTTTCTCCCTCCTGAAACATACAATTTTTCTAAAATTGTGTGGTGAATTCACAAGGCCGAGGGTTAATCCCTGCCTTCTCTGATTATCAAGTATGTATAGGCGAAAAGTCATACTGGACTTGTCTTCTCTTAACTGACAAATTTCACACATAATTTGCATAAAATATGTTTTTATCCAAAGTAAGTCTATAATTACACAGAATGCCAAATTAGGAGGTTCCATGATTCCTTTGCCCATGGAAGTCTTCTCCCTTCAACAAAACTGCAAGAATACAAGACTTACCTTTTACACAGAAATGAAGTGACACATTGAAAGAAAAGACAAGCCCTATCATTATAAAATCACTGAGGTATTCAATGAGGAAGGAAAACTTTGAACGCTTTGTGATGTGTGCTATTTTAAGCGATTTCCCAAATGTTGTCATTCAAAGACAGGAATACCTCAAATTTAAAAGGATATTCTAATGAAGTCACATATCAGGACCCAGTCCAGTATTGGTAGAGACATGTTTATGAATTGAAAAGGAGTAGGTGTCATTCAAATGTCCTTTCCTTTAATCCTTCAGGAATTATTCTTAGCTTCCTCTAAGAATGACTGTAAATCTAAAATAACTATTATGAAAGGTTTACCCAAGGTTCTGCATATCCTTAAATCACAGATCAAGGGTAGTGGGGAAAAAAAAGAGTGAACAATTCTCCCTCACATTCAAAAACTGCAGGGAAAATACACAGCAGCAAAGGTGAAAGTTGCAAAGAGCTGAAGAGTAACTAAGCCACTGAAAATTAACCAGCCTGTGCCTCAGGGCAAAACCTGGGTCAAAGCAGCAGGAAAAGTAAGAGTGATAATAGGGAAAGATCTATAATAATGATAGTGCTGTCCAATGCAACTTTCTGTCATGAAGAAAAAACTCTGCATTTTAAAATAGCCACATGTGAATCTACAGAACTTGAAATGTAGGTATTGTGATGAAGAAACAACATTTCTGTTGGACTTAATTTTAATACATTTAAGCTTTAATTGAAATAGCCACACATAGGTAGTGACTACAATATAGGGAAGTACAATTCTATATATTGGCCAAGAAGAGGTGTTAGTAGCCCACAAGAGTGACTTACAGTAAATAAACAAATCCAGTTGAGGATGCCAAATGCAACTGCAATTGACTACTAGCACTTCAGGTTGTGCTCAAACCTGGTGCAGTGTAGGAAAGGAAGGTTTACAACTAACAATAAATCGATCATGTATTGTTGATTTCACATTTTCCTCCTACATAGGTCAACCGAGAGAGCATCAATTTGCTATTTACATTTCGACATATGTACAAAGATAGACAACTTACACCTAGCAATAAATATAGTGGAGGACATCTGAAATAACTGGAAAGTAGATAATCAATTTGCCTTACTGGCACAAATTTACAGAACAAATTCTCAAAGGGTGTGCTGTCTCTGCGGGATTTTATATGTTCTTCTCATTGTTGAAGTGAATTACACTCCAACACACTAAGTAAATCTTTTTTTAAAATGCCCAATTAATGTAGAATGATTCAGAATCCAAGCAAAGTGTGGCACTCCATTGAAATTTAAATATATATAATTAATTTTAATTTTATAATCAATTTCTACAATCCTAAACATTAAAAAATACTTAGAACTTTTTAAATTACTGTTAGTGAACTATTATCTAAATATATTGTATACAATACATTCTCTAAAAAAGTAATGTAAGATACTTAAACTGCATTACAGATTTTTCTAATTTTCAATGATCCTTAAGTAAAATATTTTTATATACATTTCAAGTATATGAAAATATAAAATCACAATATAGACTTATTAGAAAAATATATAAACTTGGCCTTAATATAATTTTAAAAACCTGTAAATTACAAATTACTGCACAAAATTTAGGTTTTTTTTTTTTTTTTTTTTTTTTTTTTTTTTTTTTTTTTTTTTTTTTTTAGGGACAAGGTTTCACCATATTGGCCAGGCTGGTCTCAAACTCCTGACCTCAGGTGATCCGCCCACCTCGGCCTCCCAAAGTGCTGGGATTACAGGCGTGAGCCACCGCACCTGGCCCCAAAATTTAGGTTTTTTTTCTTGTCTAAAGAGTGTATATGTGTGTGTGTGTGTGTGTGTGTGTGTGTGTGTGTGTGTGTATGTCGGCATACTTCTATGCACATGTGAGATATAAACATTATATAGGAGAATGACATAACTTATCAGAATATTAACTTCTCAGAAAAGTATTGTTTCTTTTTATTTAGAGGGTTTTTAAAAATCAGAATCATAAGAATACATGTTTGAAAAAATAATCTTACAAAGTTTATTTTAAAAATAATCAGCATTCTCTTCCTTTCGCCATTGCACACATGTGCACACATACACAAACATACACATACACATCCAGATATAATAACTAGTTGTTTCAGACTTACTTCAACATAGTTAAATAACCTACATAGAATGTCATGAAACAAGCTGCAATAAATTTAAAGTGATTTAAATAAAATAAAGTGTGTTCTCTAACTATAAGGGAATTATATCATAAATCAATAACAAACAAACCAGGTAAATTTACAAGAATGTGGAAATTAAACAAGAGACACCAAATAACTAATAGGTCAAAAATAACTTATGTGAGAATTTGCAAAATATTTTGAAGAGTAAAAATGAAAATAAAACATATCAAAACTTTTGTGATAAATGTAAAACAGTATTTAGTGGGAATTATGTAGCTGTAAAACCTATATTTAAAAAATGAAACATCTCAAATCAATGCCCTAACATTCCATAATTAAAAATAAGAACAGAAGAGCAAATCAAACAGAAAAAAATATATAATAAAGGACAACAGGGAAATGAATGAAATCAAGCATCGAAAATAATACAGAAATCAGAAATACCAAAAGTTAGATCTTGAAAATATTATCAAAACAGACTAACCTTTAGATATGCTGACCAAGATAAAAAGAGAGATGGCTCAATTTTATAAATCTGGAATGAAAGAAGGAACTAAACTATTATCTACCTTACAGAAATAAAAAGAATAACACCATTAATACATGTATGTCAATAAATTAGATAACTTAGATGAAACTTCTCAAAAAGAAATAGAAAATTTTAATAAATACAGGCCTATCACAGCAGATTAAATTAATAACTTTTTTATACCTTTAACAGCTGTATTGAGATATATTTCACCAAATGGTACAATTAAATGGTTTTTAGTAAATTTATAGAATTCTGCAACCATCACCCCCAAGAGTTTCTTTATACCAATTTGCCTAACTCCAGGTAATGACTCATCTGCTCTATAGATTGTCTCTCTGGAAATTTCATGTAAATGGAATCATATGAAATGTATTTTCTTGTGTCTAGCTGCTTTCACTTAAAATAACATTTTTGTGGTTTATTTACTGAGCAGCACATATCAGCAATTTGTTCCTTTATACTGCCAAAGAGTACTCTAGCATATGGTTATACCACACTGTGTTTATCCATTTATCAGGTGATAGACATTTGGGTTGTTTCTACTTTTAAGCTATTGTGAATAATGCTGCTATGAGCATTCACATAAAAGTCTTTGTATGGATGTGAATACACATTTCCCTTCTTTTGGGAAGAAATATCCCTCCCTGGTTAGATATATTCTTAGATATTTTATTCTTTTTATAGCAATTGTAAATGAAATTGCATTCCTGATTTGGCTCTTGTCTTAGTTGTTGGGTTATAAAACTGCTAGTGATTTTTGGCCTGGTGCAGTGGCTCATGCCTGTAATCCCAGCATTTTGGGAGGCCAAGGCGGGCAGATTACCTGAGGTCATGAGTTCAAGACCAGCCTGGTTAATACAGCAAAACCCCATCTCTACTAAAATAATACACAAAAATTAGCCAGGCATGATGGCACACGCCTGTATTCCCAACTACTCAGGAGGCTGAGGCAGGAAAATTGCTTGAGCCAGGGAGGCAGAGGTTGCAGTGAGCTGAGATCATGCCACTGCACTCCAACCTGGGTGACAGAGTGAGATTCTGTCGCCACCCCACAAAAATGCTAGTGATTTGTACACTGATTTTGTACCCTGGAGCTTTGCTAAAGTTGTTTATCAGCCTAAGGAGCTTTTGGGCTGAGATTGTGAGGTTTTCTAGATATAGAGTCATGTCGTCTGAATACAGGGACAATTTGACTTTCTATTTAGAGGCCTTTATTTTTTTCTCTTGCCTGACTGCTCTGGCCAGGACTTAAGTTGAATACGTGTGGTAAGAGAGATCATCCTTGTCTTGTGCTGCTTGTCAAGGGGCATGCTTCCAGCGTTCGCTCATTCAGTATGCTGTTGGCTGTGGGTCTGTCATAGATGGCTCTTATTATTTTGAGGTATGTCCCTTCAATACCTACTTTAAAATCAATATTTTTTAAAAAAAATTCTGAGGACCAGATGATTTCAATGATAAAAAACACCAATTTAAATAATTAATTCAGTCATTCACAAATACTGCCAAAATAGAAGTGGAGACACCATTTTGCAATTCATTCTAAGAAGCTAATATTAGCCTGATATATGAAACAAAGGTATCACAAGAAAAAAAAATAAGACTTACAAACTATAGACCAATACTCCTTATAAGTATAGACGCAAAAACCTTCATCAAAATACTAGGGAATTGAATTCAGCAATATATAAAAAGAATTATATCTTATGATCTAGTGAGATTTATTTCACAGTGAAAGATTGGTTTATCATTAAAAACTCAATCAATATAATTCACTATATTAGTAGAATAAAGAACAAAAACATGACCATCAAAGTGGATAATAAAATTAACAAAATCCAGGTCTTTCAAGATAAAAATACTCAACAAACTATAGAAGGGAACTTCCTCAACCTAATAAAGGAAATTTAAAAAAAGAAAACTGTTGTTAAATTTATATTTAAAGGTCTAAAATATATGCTTTCAGGAACAAGACAAAGATGTTTTTCTATTCAACACTGTACTGAAGGTTCTAGAAATTAGATACTAAAAAAGTAAAAGTTATCCAGAATAGAAAGGAAGAATTAAAGCTTTTTCTATTTACAGATGACATATTACTATATATGGAGAATTCTATCTCACATCAGTCAGAATGGCTATTACTAAGTCAAAAACTAACAGTGCTGGAGAGGTTGTGGAGAAAAAGGAACGCTTATTCGCTGTTGGTAGAAGTCTAATTAGTTTTACCATTGTGAAAAACAGTGTGGCGATTCCTGTAAGACCTAAAAACAAAACTACCCTTCGACACTGCAATCCCACTACTGGGTAAATACCCAAAGAAGTATAATCGATCTACCATAAAGACACATGAATGCATATGATCACTGCAGCACTATTCACAATAGCAAAGACACGGACTCAACCTAAATGCCCTTCAATTGTAGACTAGATAAAGAAAATGTGGTACATATACACCATGGAATGCTATGCCACCATAAAAAAGAATGAGATCATGTCCTTTGTGGGAACATGGGTGGGGTTAGAGGTCATTATACTTATCAGACTAACAGAGGAATGTAATACCAAATACCACACGTTCTTACAAGTGAGAACTAAACAATGAGAACACATGGACACATAGAGGGGAACAACACACACTTGAGCCTATCGGATGGTGGAAGGTGGGAGGAGGAAGAGGATCATAAAAAATAACTAACGGTTACTAAGCTTAATACCTAGGTGATGAAAGAATCTGTAAAACAAATCCCCATGACTGAGTTTACCTATATAACAAACCTGCGCATGTACCCTCAAACTTAAAAGTTAAGAAAAATAAAATCCTAGGGAATCCATTAACATGTTAAAACTAGTAAATGAGTTCCACATGGTTGCAGAACACAATATCAACGCTGAAAATCAATTGCTTTTCTGTATACTTGAAAAGAACAATCGAAAAATGAAATTAAGAAAACAATTCTATGTGGAAATAAATTGAATGAAGAAATAGGAAATTTGTACACTGAAAAATGGTCAATAATATAAGTGATACAACCTTTTTGCAGAGCAATTTGATAATACATATTGAAAGCCCAAAATATGTGCATAGATTTGGACCTATGTATTCAACTTCTAGTAATACACAGTAAAAACGCATAATGTGAAACCAAATATTTATCTACAAGAACTTTTTAAAAACAGTATTACTACCAAAAGAGAGGAGAAATCCTAAGTGTACGATGAAAGGAATTAGTTAAATAACCCTGACATAGCATAGCCATAAGATAATACAAATGCATTATCCCTATAAAATTAAATTGTATTTGGAATACTTAAGGACACAGAAAGCCATTCATTGCATTTTAATTGATAGAATCAGTACAAAAGGTGTAGGTTAAAAATAACTCACAAATTCGTTTGAAAAAAATACAAATGTAGAAACATGAGTACAGAGAAGGAGGAGACAAAGAGAAATATAGGTATGCCAAAATTTCACCTCTGATCATTATTAAGTATTAGAATTTAAAGAACCATTTTTCTTTCTGCTTTTCTAAGTTCCCCACTTAAATTTGACAATAAACTTTAATAATCAGGAAGAGAATATCATTGATATTTAAGATTAAAATATAAGTTGATGCTGACAACATTTGTAAATACGATATGAAAAAGAAGAGTAGCCTTTGAAAAATATTAGAATGACACAAAAATAAAAGATAAACATCCTCTGAAATTATCCAAAGTACCTTGTCAATTATGCTGTTTGCCTGAATTAAATAAACAAATCAGAGATTGTATTATTCAATAAATAGTTTGACAATATTTTTATGTACTGCAAAATTCTTTCTGAAAAGATAAAAGGAAAATCTAAATAAAATTCAGTTTCCGATATTTGATAACATAAATGAGGCCAAATAAATATCCTGAAGATGATTTTCTAAAAATCAAAGATTTTTTTCTTGATAACCTTGCTGGACTGTTATCTACCTAAATATCACTGTTCATGAATGTGGATTAATAATTACTTCACACCAAATCCATGGAAAATGAACAGTATAACACATCTGAGTACACCTAATCTTGTATATAAGATAAAAGGATTTTAGTTTGCTTTGATGTCAGAAAAGCAACCTTTACGACTTCCTTTACTATGCTTATCTAAAACTAAAATAGACAAAAGAATGAACTTGTAGCCAATAACATGTTATATGAATCACATGTGCACAAAACCTATAAAACTTATCTCAACTGAAGTACTGAACATAAAAAAAGCAAAATCAATCTTTATCATTTTCTAATATCTAAACTCATTCTGAAACTTTATTTTTCTGCCTGAAAGACAATTAACAGCTTACATTGTTTCTAAAATAAAATTTAATCTAGTAAAAATAACATTACTAAAAATTGGATTATTAAAGATAGTATTTAGTAGCATTCAATACAATTTTGTTGTGTTATTAGTTACTTTCACTTAATTCTATTCTATACCTATTGAGTAGAATCAATCTACCTATGTTGGAATATTTAAAAAGAAAGTTTTGACGAAAGAATCTTATACTCTGATTCCCACACAGAAGTTTGATTCTTGCTTGGAAGGATACAGCCATATGCACTTTCATATCATGCGTAGAGAGAAGCTCTCTCCTTGGGTACTTCTGTTAGAGAATCTATGCAGCAAAAGCCTACTAAAGCTGGCTCCTGAAACCTGACCAGTGGTATCTCTTCCTTCTGGGCACATTTCAGAATAGGTTTTTGTCTGTTTATTTTTGTTTTTAAATCACTAAATTACAAGGGGTACAATATAAAAGGAGCCAATATCATAGCAACTCCTCTTAAATCTTCACAACATGTCTTTGATAATTTCAGGTAGTGGTTCACAGACCATACACCACTCAAATGTAAGTAGAAAGCACCAACTGCCTGGAATATAAGTGATTTTTTTAGCTAGCCTAAACTTTAGTCTCCTTCAAAATGTGTAATATCTTGAATTTTCCAGATTGTATAACAAAGACCACACAATCATAGGTCCCCTGTATATGCCCTCTGCTCCTCTTGAGACAGTCTGCAGCATGAGCCAAACCCTCCAGTAATCGTTTTACTAAATTAAGGTATACACAGGCATGCTTACAAATCAGAAAGAAAAACCCTCTACAGATAGATCTTGAGTGATCTTTAATAGGTTATTGGTTAGGATTACCTATAATTACAGTAATATGTCGAATAGAAAACAGAAAACTTACTTTTTTCGGAGAAAATAATATGTCACATTCCAGATATGTATCTTCCTCTATTTCCAAAGAATATATATAAGGAAATGCAGGGTTTGTAAATTCCTCTATAAGAGATGAAAAAGTACATATGTTCATAACAATAAAAAATCAATTTCTGAAATATTTGTGCAGGGCTATGTGAAGATGCTGGGTAAAGAATTGTTCTAAATACCAAGATTCTAATTACCAAAATTGATGTCTATACGTGGAACAAATATACATTCAATCAGCAAAACAGTTACAGTAAACTCATTAAAACATTACTCCAAAGTTCAAGAAGCATGCTACAGTCATACTCAGATGAATATAAATAGGAATAAAGGGCAAGTAATTGACTAAATCTTAGTGCCTGGAACAGCTAGGAGCCTCCCTTTCCAGTGAAAATTGATCAAGGAAGAGTCAGATCTCCTTTGATGCCTCAAAGAGTCCATAAATAATATTAATGCATATCCATTACCTCACTGATATACTTACTGCTCACTTTTTGAGGATATGTAAGATGTCTTACCTATTTTTATGGACCTGAACTCTACTATCTTGCCTGTAATTGGGATTCAACAAATATTTAATGAATAACATATGATTAAATCAATGATTAGGAAGCTTTCTGTGAGAATCCAGATAGTAAATATTTTAAGCTTTGTGAGATATACGGTTCCTGTCACAGCTATTCAACTCTGCCAGTATAGCGAAAAAGCAGCCATAAGCATTATACAAACAAATGGGTCTGTGCACGTTCTAATAAAATCTTATTTATGAAAAGAGGTGTTGGGTCAGATTTAGCCCACAGGTCTTATTTTGACAACTCATGGAGTAAACAGATAAAATGCACTTATAAAAATTCATATTTTATTTAAATCTAATTTAACATAAAGATACCTAATACATGAGTAAACATGTAGAGATAGTTCCCCAAAGACATTTATCTAAAATTATTGGGCAATTAAAATAGATGATTCATAATTTTATATTCATTTAAGGCATATACTTATATACAACATAGTTAACTTACCATATTTAACCCACTAATAAGAATGGTTACATTTTATGTATTACCAAAGTGTTTTGATATTAATGATATATTTCTACAAATAAAACCATGATGAGTTACAGAGTGTAAGAAAAACATGCAGTGGTCTTTAAAAATATTTAAGAATAACTTCCCCTGATTGAATTATTTTTAGAAATTATACCACAGGGCAATTTAAAACTGTTTTCCTTTTACAATAATACCATTATAGTACAAAACATATACCTGATTTGCCTTTAAGATCCATTGAAAAATCTGGAAAGTCTTTTAGATTAAACTCGACTCTGGCACGTGTTATATCTTTGTTTTTTACTACAAATGAAATAATCTGTGTACCACCAACATAGGCGCCAGTGAAATTAAATATTTCCTAAAATTTTAAAAATACAAATAATTAGAAAATAATGGTTTATGAAAATACAAACTAAAACTTGCAATGTTATGTTTATCAAGGAAATTATTAACTGCAAAGCAAACTCTATAAAAAATCAGTCACATTTTCCTTCCTCTTCCCCACCTCCTATATGCCTCCTATACATAATGAGTTAATAAATCTTATTAATTCTTCCCCTTTCTTCACCTCTTCTCCATATTGTAACTGTACGAAATTAGTAAAACATCACTTTTCATTTAGTTTCTAGACTTTTACTTTCTCAAACTCTCTCCTTTATAAGGAAGCCATATTTAAACTAATTAAGAATTTGATCACATCACTTCTTGTTTGAAAATTTGACGGTTTCTCGAGATCTACAGGACCATGTCCAAGCTCATTAGCAGATCTCATAAAGCTCTCCATGGCCTTCTGCTGCCTCATGTTCCAGCTTCAACTAGCCCCACTCTCATCCTATCACTTAATGGTTCAGCAAGCTGTATGACTGGGCATTTCCAACCAACATCTGACGCCTCACCCTTCTGTCTTCAACCTTTTGGTGCCCCTTCTATCAGGAAAGCCTTTCTATAACTTGCAATTGCCTAATAAAATATTACACACACTTCAAAGCCCAGTTGAATAAACCACAATAATCATGTTGTGCTCAGGACCAATTCTGTTTCTTATATTTACTTACATTATGAAATCACATAATTCATTGATTTACATATTTTCTTATATGTCTCTTCTACTGGACCTTATTGTGATTCATTTTTGTATCCCTAGCACCTATCTGACATCTACCTTAAATAAACAAGGAATTTTTATTAAGTGTAGCTGAACTGTAGCTCACAGCCCAGGCATGTGCTTATACCACAAAACTCTTTAGAATTCCTCTTTGTAGTGGAGTTACTAAAATACCATGGAGCTTCTTAGTAAAAGAATTATATAACATTTAAAGGAGATTGAGACAACAGCATACTAATATTGAGGAAAATTCCGTATGAAGTAGACTGGCTACTATTTGTTTCATTTAAAATGTCAACCCAGTTGTATATGTGAAATTTATAAAATTCAAATGGAAAAATGAAAGTTTGATGTTTTATATATGTAAAAATAATCACTCTTCTTATCCCATTAAAATGATCATATATGCAAATGAGCATTGCATATGTGCTCATTTGAACAAAATGTCCTAATTGTTATTAAGGCACATAGTCAATGCCATATCCATTACTGTATAGTTAATAAATGTTTTGCTAAAAATATCTAGTGATGTGTGAATATTATTTTTTAAAGTCAGCTATGTCTAAAATCCTACAAAATAAGGGCATATTGATAAACTATATTAATGTAAAGTCCTATAAATTATTCAATTATACCATAACATGTAAAGCATGCCAAAAATGACTTTAGGATGAAAAAAGAAAGTGATAAAAGACTCAAAATTATCTAATATTTTTCAAGGAAGGGTACCATAGTAATGGAAAAATTACCACTCTGGATACTACAGAGTTTAATCTCCAGGAATCTCCACAGTCTTGGACAACCTAACTTAGTATTTGTCAGTCTACCTGGACTTATGCCCTCATCATTGAATAAAGAAAGGTTATAAAAGTATAAGTTAAAGCCATATACTGGAATTTTGGTGATGCCATTTAAATGCAGACTAGCAGTGAGCCCCCTACCTGAGGCAGTCAGCTGACCTCTTCATCATCAGTTTCTCCTCAATTTAGCTCCCCACAAGTTTGGTGATATGTGTTAACACTACTAGTGGGAGAAAAAAACGAAAATACAAACAACCCCCAAATAATATGACAACCGCTCTAATGGGGATGTTCCCAGGGCATAAGATGTTTGTAATGCCTTATAAATGTCACAATGGAGGGGCCCTACTTTGAAGAATCAAAAGTTTCTTTGAATAGGTATGTCCAGATCTAATTCCTAAAGGGCTGGCTAGAACAACAACAAAAAAGTGATGTATGTATTTGTGTATGTGTGTGTGTGTGTGTGTGTGTGTGTGTGTGTGTGTGTGCATTTTATCAATTGTAGAACTGCTTTTTTTCAGGACACATACAGTAACTCAAAAATAAACGTGACTCTAGTTCAGAAAATACAAATCAAGACTACAGTGAGGTATCATTTTCAATCTACTCAATAGATTGGCAAAATTTAAATCTGACAATATAACTTGTAGAACAATAGAGTTTGGAGCAATGGAAATCAGAGAGGAAATTTTAGAAATAATCTTGTGAAGTCAAACACACTCATAACTCTGTCTCAGTAACTCCATTCCTAGAGAACCTCTTGTATATGTACCCCAGAAGATATGCATATGAATGTTCACAGCTACAGTGAACCCGTTTTTGTATTTAAAAAAAAAAAGCCAGAAACACCTATTGAGATGAACAACTGAATGAACATGTAAATTATGGTTGTCTACAGAAACAACTATTATGCAGTATGACAATGATTAACATCCTGTTACACACCATTTAGGTGAATGTTGTAAACATAGTATTTAAGTAAAAGTAACTCACCAAAGGCTACAAATAGTACATCTTTGTTATAAGGCTCAAAAACAAACTAAATAATAAACAATGAAAGCATTCATATTTATATTTATGTGGTGTCATTTTAGACAAGTGGTTATCTCTTATAAGGGACAGGATCATAATGAAGATTATCTCAATGGTACTGGTAGTGTTTTGATACTTATGTTCAGTGGTAAATTCCTAAACCTTCATTCAATATTCTATTTCATCACTAACATTTATATGACATATATTAATTTTTAACTTTACATATAGTAACTTTTAATTAAAAATCATACATTGGAAAACATTTTTAAACATAAACGGACTAACTAGAAAGACATAACAAATAAAAATCATCACACTCAAGAGTTTCATCACACAAATAAGTAACATACTCACAGGACTGATTTCTATAGTAGCAAATACAGCAGTTCCACTGATCCTAAAGTCGATAATATTTCCATGATGAACAGCGATCTTATTTAGGAGAAATACAAAACTTTGTAGAAACCACATTAAAATATAATCATAAGTTGCTAAAATATTACCTGGCATTTATATAACATTTTTTCATTTAAATAATAGTAACATATTATAAATGCACAAGATTTTTTCTGGTAATTGTCATCACATTTCTAGTTTTGCAGAATTGATATTCCTAAGAAAAGTGAGTGTTTAACCCCTTAGAACCACCATAAATGTGATCAGCTGATGGTTTGTGAATTTGAATGCAGAGTTCTACCTACTTGATTAAACTTTATTGCCACTCCCTGCAGTACAATTTTTATTTATCTAATTTTAAAGCATTATTCAAAATTTTTAGAAAAACAAACAACAGAATGATTGCAGTATGTATCTTCCCCTAGAAAATATGAATATGTACAACAACCATAATAGTAATGATAGCAGCTAAAAATTGCTGTGTATATAGGTCAAGTACAGTGCTAAATGCATTATTTCCTTTTTGGTACTCAACATTCTATTAGATAATGACTGCTAATATTCCTAATTTTAAACTGAGGAAACTGA
This sequence comes from Plecturocebus donacophilus, assembly GCA_004027715.1. Classification (NCBI taxonomy): domain Eukaryota; kingdom Metazoa; phylum Chordata; class Mammalia; order Primates; family Pitheciidae; genus Plecturocebus; species Plecturocebus donacophilus. The sequence goes on along the minus strand of PVKP010008658.1, from coordinate 32,499 downwards.
CTCCTGCAGAGGCCAACTATTTTGTCTTTATCATGAGATCACAAACTTGAAAGCAGCAGCAGCTAAACTAAGGCCTGCCTGAACATTCTATTGCTTCCAAGAAAATTAAGACAGCAAATTAAGAATTTAGTTGTATAATTCCACAAAATACGAACTATAGAGTATCTGAGCATACAGTTGTTTAAGCAAAGTCTCAGAAGTGCAAAAATACAATTCCCTTGAAGTCTTATCTATATAAGCACAGGAAAGAGTCAAAGTTTACATTTAAATTTAAATGTATATCTAAGAAAGCAAAGTGAGCGTATTTCACTCTTCCACAGAATCAGTGATACTGTTTATATGCAAATAAACTACAAAATATCATTTTTCAGAATTACTTGGGAAATCAATATGCCAACTAGATAGCCTTATTAAAGTTTCTATAGTCATCATGCTATATGATTGCCAATTTTATTTGGAGTATATAATACATAAAAAATATATTTGACTAAAATCAAAAGAAGCATAACTTAATGATTCAGAGGAAATTACAAATTGACATGTTTTTCATTAATAAACCCCATACACAAGTCTCAACTCCCTATGGCTGCCTTTTATTCACCTCCCAATCATTCCTTATTCATCAAAAACTCCTGGCTGTCATAGCTTATTCACCACCCTAGACCACTGGTCTCTTGACATTTTCATCTCTAGAGACTTTATACCATAGACAACACCACTCCTCATAAATGCACAACCTCTGAAACCATAAATTCACTCATCTGTCTCATTTTTACAACTCCCTCTCACCCTTGCTTTCTCACTCATCTTCAAAGACAACATTTCCTAGATGTCACATATCACAGAGACTTTCAAACCTGTGATGTGTAATATTCTCCCAATCATCCCCAATTCACCTTTATCCTCTATATTTTCCTTTATTCAATTTCTTTCAACTTTTACCATTCTAACTTCTCAATTATAAAATCGGTTATACACATCTGGACCCATAGAGAGACAGCAGAAATATCCTCTTTCATCTCTAAGATGAATCATTAGTCTTCAGACCAGTATGTATATGTGGCTGCCTCTTTACTAGACATCTCTACATGAAAATAAAAAAGATGCCTCCAATTCAAGTAAACATTTTCCTCTAACAGGTGTTACTCATAGATCTCTTTCTCTCTAAATGTTGCCACCATCTGCCTCACTCTTGACTTCCTCATCTCATTTATATGAGACCCCTTTTCAATCACCAATCCCCATGTATTTATCAATTTCTCACCAGTTTGTCTGCCTGGATCTCTTCACCAGACTAATAACTCTGCATTCAATCTTTCTGGCCCCAGCTTACTGCTTTATCACCAAAGTGATCTCTAAAAAATGCAAATCTCATTGTGAAATCCCTATAGTTAAAACGCTTACCTCTTAAAATAAAGCCTGGATTTCTTAATGTTGATAAGGCCCTGTATGACCTAAAACTTACACGGGTCATATAAGCACATTTTTTTTCCCAGCATCATGCATTCAATAGTATAATCTAGTCATGTTAATCTTTAAGTTTCTTTTTTTTTTTTTTTTTTTAGACAGAGTCTCGCTCTATCGCCAGGCTGGAGTGCAGTGGCGCGATCCTGGCTCACTGCAACTTCCATTTTCCGGTTTCAAGCAATTCTCCTGCCTCAGCCTCCCAAGTAGCTGGGATTACAGGCAGGCACCACCACGCCCGGCTAATTTTTTGTACTTTTAGTAGAGATGGGGGTTTCACCATGTTGGCCAGGATGGTCTCGATCTCTTGACCTCGTGATCGGCCTGCCTCGGCCTCCCAAAGTACTGGGATTACAGGCATGAGCCACCACGCCTGGCCAATCTTTAAGTGTCTTAAGTCTGCCTTTCAGCTATCTCTCTCACAAGACTCAACACATGCTAGCCTTGAACAATCTTTCCTCCTCTCCCTCCTCACCCCACTACCATCCTTTTAATCTGGCTTATTCTTAACTTCAGATGTTTTTCAGATATACCTTCATCTAGAAAGCTGTCTCTGATAATTTAAGACTGAGTTGTGATTCTCTCCTGTGTACTTCCTTAGCCTGCTATATTTCTTCATCACAATACTTATTATAGTGTATTTTAATTATTTATTGAGTTGTTTGTATTTCCCACCAATTATAAGCTCTTTGACATCAAAGACCCTGGTAATCTTGTTCATCATTGAATCCTTAACATTTACAAGAGATTGGTCCATGAAGTGAATGTTGAATGAATAAATAAATGAGTCTCATTATACTGTAATGTTAATAAAGGTAAGATTAGAAAAAAATAATAATTCTCTAAAATATAGTGGAAATTAAGTTTAGTAAAACCTATATTTATAAACATTTTCAACACATTTATTTATAAAAATAAGATATTCTTAAGTGATTTGTTTGAGGGTTGGGGGAATCAGTTTTTATTATATTAAATTGCCTATTATTTAATCATATATTGTTATGGTCCATTCAGGAATAACATGGAGGATATACTTAAAGTTACTCATTTTGATCTGATAACAGTGCATATGTTATTTTTAATGTGAGTAAATACAAAGAGTTGAAATTGACCAAGAACACTCTAGTCTTTGCGTTTTACAGTTAAGTTTTACACATACTGGTCTTATATATTTTATTTATCACTTAGAGAAGTGCCTAGCATCAGGGTAATATTTTTTATTTAGATAATTCCCAGAACCTAAAGCAGTAAAACATTTTATGCGTGCTCTAAAATATAGATATTAACATCACATAGAAATTCTACATAATTCATATTATTTAAAACTATTTAGAATTAACATTGCAAAACTGATTATTTTTTTTCCCTAATCTACCTAACTAATCATGAAAAAAGCAACCCTCTTCTCTGTGGCTATCTAGGGTTTGTCAAAACTCAGAAATGCCAAATATCATTGCAATTTCATAAGAAAGTACCTCATATTGATGGAAAGTATGCATTTGAACTTAGTAGAAATTCCCATTACCAACTTTCTTCAAAAATATTTTCTGAAAATCCTATCCAAGTTCTGCTACCAATTTTTCATTAGATGATAAAGGTAAGTGCTTTTTTTTTAATCTCCAAAAACTACACTTCTTTAAAGTTAACTTAATTTCTAGAAAAATCATATACATTTAGAAAATTGCTCTTTACTGTCATAACTTTAAATCCTATTCCCAATAGAAGAAAGAATTAAAACAAGTTTTCTAATAATAAACATGTGTACTCCATTTTGTAGCATTATACCCACCATTATAGACAAATTAAACAACCAACAAACCCACATAGACATATGTAAGGTGCAAAAACTCATATGTATGGACATACCTCTGCTCTTGTATCAAACTTTCCTGCCACAGTAGGTTTACAGGAGATATTGAGAACAGTTATTTCCCCAAATTGAATTATTCCTTCCAGTGGAGTAATATTAATGGTAGGCAACAGACTCTGACTATTAACCTGTAATTGAAAATTTGCAGAAATACTACATTATTTTTCAAGATTATAGTTTCAAAGCTTTCATAGGAAAACCTCCATGCCACTACCTAAAGAGAACATCTCCAGGTGCAGGACATGAGAGGATTTTGCAATAGTATTTGAAAATACCACAGGCTCAAATAGTTTGGACTAAAATAAAAAATTGCAACCCTATCCAAGAAAACAGAACCTTTAGTAGTGACAACAGCCAATTCAAATAGGATGATAGGATGCTGAAGTTTATTCTCTGGAGTGCTTTTAAGACCGCAAAACTTACAAAGATGATACTTCTGTTCGAGGAGATGAAAATATTCTAGATACTACTTTTAGAGTTTGTTTTCCTGATCCTAACTCAAAATAATGTTAGTGAGGAGGAAGGATGATGAAGTAATCTCTTGTTCATTATCTCCTTGACAGAAAGCCTAATGTCTAAGATGTTATTTTGATCTTCAGAAAAGTTCTAAGTAACTTACCAGTTATTTATTGTATGATTTTTCCTAGATCAATTTAAATCTTTTTACCATGCTTTAAGCTAGAATAATTTAAAGGGAAAATGGCCAAGAGATTTTTGGGATTAAAGGAACAAATAGACTATGTAGGTAAGAATTAATTCTAAAGCAGCAGAGTAGAAAAGAGTCTCCTCATTTTTCAGTTTGGCTAAAGACTTAATTTGGGCAGAAAATGACACATTAATGTAAAGCTTGAATGAAAAATCTCAAATGCTAATCTCTATTACTATTACTGGGAGGAGAGGCTGGTCTTAGTACATTTTTCAGTTAAAAAAAAAATCACCACTTTGCTCCTCTTTCCATTTAAATCAGGAGCAACAACCATAAACATACTCTCTCCAGAATGGCCTTGATCTAGGTCCCAAGTGCTACCATAATGGTCCTGATTATAGAGTAAAATGAAAAGAAAAATCATATAACTAAAAATGGAGTGTAACATTTTAATGTGTATTTAAAAAATTAAACAACTATTTTTTCAATAAAACCAAATTACAGAAGGAATAAAATGGAAAAAAGAAGAAACAGGTTAAGGAAGGCAGTGAGAAAAATTGTTCTTACAAGAAATTAAGAGGACAAACTAGATGAACTATACTCAGATAAATTTCATATGAAATATCTACAAATTAGCAAAAGTGAAGAATAAAGTATTAACTTCATAGTATTATGATCATGTCATCTGAGCCAAATAAGAAATTACCAACATCCTATATTACCTTGAAATAAGCATGGTTTTGTCCTACATTTTTAAGAACTGCTTTTCTCCAAGTTGTTAAACCTTGAGGGCACTCACCAAAGAGTATCCATGGCTCCAAAAATACAACCTTTGTGCGACCAGGCTAATAAGGAGAGGAGGAAAGGAAAAATACAATTGAATTAATGGTAAACAAAATACTCTGCTTAACTGTTTTGGTCACAAAAATAAAGTATTCTAATTTTGAATATATATTAACCAAAGATATAACTACTAAAATAAAATAATAACCCTCCTAGATTCTTTATTCAATATGTTCTAACATGCAAAATAAATCACAAATAGGATTTTATATGTTAGTTTTGATGAAAAAGTACCCAAGGTATGATAATTTTATTTTCCAAAATTTAAACTCAATCTGTGATAGTCTAATTAGGATGGGGTAATAACATCATAGGAGATATTGTATTTGATATTTTGGCTGTAATGATACTTAAATCTTTAGATATTTAGAATTTAGATATTTAGATAGGTAAAAATATCTACATATTGATGGTAATCATAAAAAATGATAATAGTAATAGTAATAATATTATTGTGTATCTAGTATTAACCAGATATACAATTAATTTTTACCTACATTTCCACTATGTTCTATCAGTCCAGAAAATGCCCAGAGGAAGCTAGGCTATGCTTATGTTATTCATCTTTAAATACAAAAAGACTATATGGGGCCTGGTACAGTGTAGGGGTTCAATAAGCAAGTGTTAAATGAATGAATGGATGGTACTATCACACTTTACAGTGAAAGAAACCAAAATTTAGGGTGATTAAGTACTTTGTCTCAGTCATACAATGATTGCATAACATTCACCAGCTCCACAAAACACGTATAAGTATGTTTCAATAACCATATGTAGTTCTTAATGTGTCAATCTTGTGTGGTTTCTTTACAGCTCAAAAAATTCCTTACTATGAACAAGGAAGTAAAGTCAATTCTCCTCATGGGGAAAGAAGAGAAGGTAATGAGAGCAGCTATAAAAAATACATTTTCACTTTTACGATATGACTCAATTTTTTTCAGCTTCATAGTGACTTTTAAAATATAAAGTGTTATCAGATTTGTGGAATGCTTAAGAGAAAGGAAAATGAATTTAACATTTACAATATACTCCCAACCTAGGGAAGGCTAGAGAAGTAAGATAATTCTATTAAGAAAATAGATCCAGGACTAAAAATCATGTAGATTAATCACTGAAAAGGATCTTAGGGAGCATGGACACAACTATGTACAAGGTGTTACTATGTGCTGTGCAAAAGGAAAGGGTTGAAGGATCACGTAAGTATGGAAAAAAAGGTGCCAAGTGAAATTATTCAGGTATGTTTCTACTAGAAGTCTACTCATGGAGCTTCTAAAAATGAGGATTCAGAGAATTACTTAAGGTCAGGAATCCCCCTCCTCATCTCACACAAAGCACCTCACAGAACTAGTGCATCACAGACTGATTTTTGGAAATGTTGGTATCATCCACCTCTTCAATTTTTCAGGAAAGCAAACAGTAGCCAAAGGGGAACTAGAATCCAAGTTTTCCAACTTCTTCTTATGTGTTCTTTATAGCAGACCCTATTGTCTTCACTTATGAAATATTATTTGTTATTGTCATAGGTTTTAATATATTCTTATAATTACATTTATTTGAAGAATATTATCCAGGTAATTGGAACAATAAATTTTAAAACAAAACTAACGGAAGAGTAAATAGACCAGTCAGGCCTTCTTAAATTAATAACAAGCAAATGAATATTTTAATGAATCACTTCATGTTTCTCCACATATAATACACATATGCACATTATAATTCAATAGAAACTTTTTTTGTTGTTTGGGTTTTTTGTTTGTTTGCTTGTTTTTTTGAGATGGAGTCTAGCTCTGTCACCAGGCTGGATTGCAGTAGCGCAATCTCGGCTCACTACAACCTCCGCCTCCCGGGTTCAAGCGAGTCTCCTGTCTCAGCCTCCTGGAATAGCTAGGATCACAGGCACACGCCATCATACCCAGCTAATTTTTTTTTGCACTTTTAGTAGATACAGGGTTTCACCATGTTGGCTAGGCTGGTCTCACACTCCTGACCTCAGGTGATTCACCCACCTCGGCCTCCCAGAGTGCTGGAATTACAGGCATGAGCCACCATGCCTGGCCAACAGAAAGTTTTTAAAAGAATAAACGTAATTTAGACATAATGAAAAACAGTAGGACCCAGCTTATTTTAGGCTTAGAAGAAAAACCCTACTGTTACTTGCCATCACTAAAAGTGGATGAATCTCTCATCTCTTAAGGCTACAAACTCTTTCATAGCTGAAATATGTAAGAGTATCATCATGTCCTAGAAATATAGATGGGATTTAGTAAAAGAGCATCTGGCTTCTTTAATATTTCTAAGAACATTGGATAGAAAATTTGGTATACATGTAATATAGATGCTTGGTGACTGAGCCATGAAGTTAAGGCCTTCTGGATTGTACCAGAAAAAGAGTAAAATTACATATTACAGTTTTCACTTGACTCACATTTTTAATCCATCAAGTATATTCTCTGGATATATTTTTGTGTCTTTTAATAAAATAATGTCATTTCAATGGCTCCAATGATGATATTATGTATTCAATAGAGGCTCTAACAAAAACTAGTATTGTTGGCATGAAAGTCTTGGGTTTCAGAGTTAATTCTAGAAACAGGTAACTATACACACCAGTATACACCCAACCAATTTATAGCCCTCCAAATAAAAACCATATTCAAGGAAAATAATTACATGTGCAACACATTTTAGTTTCAATGTGTTTCCTTTTAAGACATCAAGAATAAATTCTCCTTCTTCAGGAGAATTGAAGCCTGGTTGCCATGTTACTTCGCATTCCAGTGAGGAGTGTGCTTCAACAGTGCCTACAGAAAATGTAGAGAGAAAATAAGACATTTTCCACATTTTAATTGTATTTATTTTTGTTACTATCCAAAATAAGAGTTAAGGTAAAAATGTAATGTCATTAAATAAATTTTTAAAATTAAACTCCAAAACCAGAAAAATGCTAAGTGATATATTATCAAATGAGTATTGACCTATAGGGTTTGATTAAAATAGAAAATGCATGCCTCATTTTTCAATTTTAATAGGCAAATAAAATACACAAAAAATATGCCACTATTTGGGAAACAATAGAAACCTTAACAATGAAGCAAATACTCTATGATTAGAGATAAATTTACATATAGACAGTAGAAAATCATTTGTGATTCCTAGCAAAATTGCCCACTCCACGTTTCCTGACATTCTGGAATGTTTGTAACCTCATTCATTCAGCTTTCAGAATGAAGAACTATCATTACCAGAGAACTTTTTTTGAAATATATACATCCCTAGAGATGTAGCTTCTGATTTAGCTATCGGTAATTAATGTAAGGCCGATAGCCTTGCCGGGAGCCGCATGGGCAGCACCCATCCCCTCCGCGCCTGATAACACTGTTATCAGCAGGCCGGACATCTGTGTTATCAGGCCGGACATCCTACTCAGCACCTGCCTTCTCCATGCGGGCTCCATGCACCCACCTCTGCATTCCACCCCCAGCCCCACACTCAGCACTAAATCATGTACCCGGCCCTGCCAAAATTCAAAACTCCCACCAAGAGCCTGACCAATGGTAGCTCGCCAAGTCCGGGTCCAGTCTCTCTATGGACAATACAATTGCCCATGCTTTGTTTCCCCACTGATCAATCTATTGCCTTAGCCTGCCCACCTGTCAATAGCCCCACTAGGCTACCAATGGCGGCTTGCCAAGTCCAGGTCCAGTCTCTCTATGACCAATGCAGTTGCTATGCTTTGTTCCCCCACTGACCAATCTATTGCCCTCACCCCCTATAAAACCCCATGCCCAGAACGGCCGGGCGCGACTTCTCTGGCCCCTTTTCCTCGGACCATAGAACCTCGCCTGGGAGCTGAATAAGGTGGAATTTGACTTTTCTGATATTGGTCTCAGTTTCCTCACTTTGATTTCGACAATACACCTTACAATTAACACATTGCTATAATTCAAATACACTGAAAATTATGTGGTATCAGGCACATTTGGTGTGAGCTGTTTTACCTGTTTAAATTCATCATTTCCTTTAAAGTAAGGAAAATAATACTTAATGGAAACAATAACTTAGATGCTCTTCCTTCAGAAAGGGAGGAGCCCCTGAGTATCAAAGGCACAGGATACTGAGTGAAAGAAATCAAACACCATCACAAGAAAACTTTGCCTTGGGTCAGGCTGAGTGTCATGGAATGGAAGTTTTCTAAATCCTAAAAAGGACATAGTGCCTATCTCCCTCTTAGTTTTGCAGTGGCCATATAGGGAGATAATAACATATGTACAGAGAGTAACATAGTGTGTGATGCCCAGAAAACACCCAATATCAGATATTTTTAATACTCTTGAATGCCAACACTGTGTTAGGCAAATTAAATTATAAAAACAAGGCCAGGTGCGGTGGCTCACACCTGTAATCCCAGCACTTTGGGAGGCCAAGGCAGGCGGATCATAAGGATCGAGACCATCCTGGCTGACAGAGTGAAACCCTGTCTCTACTAAAAACACACAAAAAAAGTTAGCTGGATGTGCCTGTAGTCCCAGCTACTTGGGAGGCTGAGGCAGGAGAATCGCTTGAACCCAGGAGGCAGAGGTTGCAGTGAGCTGAGATCATACCACTGCCACTCCAGCCTCTACAACAGAGTGAGACTCAGTCTCAAAAAAAAGAAGAAGAAGAAGAGAACTTGTTATGGAAGTGCCATCAGTTTAATAAGGGTCCATCAAGATTACATTTGAATATAAATAACAAAAAGTTGTGATTCACTGGGTTAAGTAGCTAAGAGTTTATTTATCTTAATCAAAATCCCAAGGATAGGTATTCCAGACCTGTCTAAACAGGTTGGCAATGCCTTCAAAGACCAGTGAGCTCTGCTAGCTTCCTATAATATTCCCTATCATGTGGCCTTCCACAATGTAAAATGGTATCATATATCATGGTGGTTAAAAGAGCACAAATTCGGACTCCCAGGCAAGAGGGCTGAATAGGAACAGCTCCAGTCTACAGATCCCAGAGATCAATGCAGAAGGCAGGTAATTTCTACATTTCCAACTGAGGTACCCAGTTCATCTCATTGGCACTGGTTAGATAGTGGGAGCAGCCCATGGAGGGCAAGCCAAAGCAGGGTGGGGCATTGCCTCATCTGGGAAGCAAAAGGGGTTAGAGAACTCCCTTCCCTAGCCAAGGGAAGCCCCGAGGGACCGTGCCACGAGGAATGGTGCATTCTGGCCCAGATACTATGCTTTTCCCACCGTCTTTGCAACGCACAAACCAGGAGATTCCCTCAGATGCCCACACCACCAGATCCCTGGGTATCAAGCACAAAACTGGGCGGCCATTTGGCAGACATCAAGCTAGCTGCAGGAGTATTTTTTCGTACCCTACTGTCGCCTGGAATACCAGCAAGACAGAACCATTCACTCACTGGAAAGGGGGCTGAAGCAAGGGCGCCAAGTGGTCTTGCTCAGTGGATCCCACTACCATGGAGCCCAGCAAGCTAAGATCCACTGGCTTGAAATTCTCACTTCCAGCACAGCAGTCTGAAGTTGACCTGGGACACTTGAGGTTGGTCAGGGAAGGGGCGCCCACCATTTCTTAGGCTTGAGTAGGCGGTTTTCCCCTCACGGTGTATACAAAGCCATGGGGAAGTTAGGACTGGGTGGAGCCCACCGCAGAGCTGCAAAGCTGCTATATATAGCCAGATTGCCTCTCTAGATTCCTCCTCTCTGGGCAGGACATCTCTGAAAGAAAGGCGGCACCCCCAGTCAGGGGCTTATAGATAAAGCTCCCATCTCCCTGGGACAGAGCACCTAGGGGAAGGGGTGGCCATGGGTGTAGCTTCAGCATACTTAAACATTCCTGCCTGCTGGCTCTGAAGAGATCAGTGGAACTCCCAGCACAGCGTTTGAGCTCTGCTAAGGGACAGACTGCCTCTTTAAGTGGGTCCCTGATGCCCATGCCTCCTGACTGGGAGACACCTCCTAGCAGGGGTGGACAGACACCTCATAAAGGAGAGCTCCAGCTGGCATCTGGCAGGTGCCCCTCTGGGACAAAGCTTCCAGAGGAAGGAGCAGGTAGCAATCTTTGCTGTTCTACAATCTCTGCTGGTTGATACCCAGGCAAACAGGATCTGGGGTGGACTCCCAGAAATCTCCATCAGACATACAGAAGAGAGGCCTGTTAGAAGGAAAACTAACAAACAGAAAGCAATAGCATCAAGATCAACAAAAAGGACGACCAGACAAAAACCCCATCCAAATGTCATCAACATCAAAGACCAAAGGTAGATAAATCCACAAGGATGAGGGAAAAACCAGCATAAAAAGACTGAAAATTCCAAAAACCAGAACACCTCTTCAGCTCCAAAGGATCACAAGTCCTCACCAGCAAGGGAACAAAACTGGATGGAGAATGAATTCGATGAATTGATATAAGTAGGCTTCAGAAGGTGAGTAGTAACAAACTCCTCTGAACTAAAGGAGCATGTTCTGACCCAATGCAAGGAAGCTAAGAACCTTGATAAAAGGGTAGAGGAATTGCTAACTACAATAACCAGTTTAGAGAAGAACATAAATGACCTGATGGAGCTGAAAAACATAGCATGAGAACTTCATGAAGCATACACAAATATCAATAGCCAAATCCATCAAGCAGAAGAAAGGATATCAGAGATTGAAGATTAACTTAATGAAAGAAAGCATAAAGACAAGATTAGAGAAAAAACAATGAAAAAGAATGAACAAAGCCTCCAAGAAATATGGGACTATGTGAAAAGACCAAACCTATATTTGATTGGTGTACCTGAAAGTGATGGGAAGAATGAAACCAACTTGGAAAACACATTTCAGGATATTATCCAGGAGAACTTCCCCAATCTAGCAAGATAGACCAACATTCAAATTCAGGAAATACAGAGAACACCACAAAGATACTCCTCAAGAAGAACAACCCCAAAAGAGCACAAATTCTAAGGTCTCCCTAGTTCAAACTCCAGAACTGGCACTTACTACCTGAGACCATGGACAATTTCCTTAATTGCTCTGTAGCTCAGTTTAATCACATGTAAAATAGAGAAAACAATTGTATTTAACTCAGAGAATCACATTGTCGGGATTAAATAAGCTAATGCTGGCAGGGAGAGCCGCTTAGAGAGGAGGCAAAGGCAGGACGCCAGGCTGTGTAGAGCCCAGAGGGGTTTGGCATGGGAACTGCCACAGGTGAACACAACTTGGGATGCTCACACTCCAAGGCTTGCAGTATTCCTCTAGAAGAATTTAGCCAGGGCATGTGTGCAGACTGACCTCCCCTCTCCTCCCCTGCTGGCATTAGTGTCCATGTGCACCCCACCACACCACCACTGCTAGTACAAGTGCATCCCACCACCCTGGTCCCAGTGAAGTGCTTTTGGCAGCATCCCCAATAGGAATGCTGTGGCCAGCAGACCAGGAACACATCAGTCCCCACAGCACAGCAGGTTCCTAATCTTCAGGAGTCAGAGAACAAACCTGGGGCCCAATACCAGTCCCCAGAGTTACAGCATACAGCCCAGGAGTACAGAGATAAGCCTTGGCATATGTACCCAAAACAGGAGCACCCAGATTTATGAAACAAGTTGAGACCTACAAAGAGACTTAGATAAACACACTAATGTGGGAGACATTAACGTCCCACTGACATCATCAAACAGACCACTCAGGCAGAAAACTAACAAAGATATTTAGGATCTAAACTCAAAACCTGACCAAATGGGCCTAACAGACATAGACAGAACTCTCTACTCCCAAACATCAGAGTATACATCCCTCTCATCTGCACATGGCACATACTCTAAAACTGACCACAAAACTGGCCATAGAAAAATTATCAACAAATTAAAAAAACAAAAACACAATCAGATCACAGCACAATAAAAATTGAAATCAATACTAAGAAGGTTGCTCAAAACCATGTAATTAAATAGAAATTAAACAACTTGCTCCTGAATGACTTTTGGGTAAACAATGAAATTAAGGAGGAATTTAAAAATTTTTTAGAACTAATAAGAAAAAAGTACAACATAGCAGACTCTCTGGGACACAGCTAACACAATATTAAGCAGAAAGTTTACAGTGCTAAACACCCACATTGAAAAGTTGGAAAGATCTCAAATTAACAACCAAACATCACAACTAGAGGAACTAGAAAAACAGTAAACCAACCACAAAGCTAGCAGAAGACCAGAAATAACCAAAATCACAGCTGAAGTGAATGAAATTGAGATATAGAAATCCATACAAAATTAAAACAAATTCATGAACTGGTTATTTGAAGGAATAAATAAGATTGATGGACAATTATCTAGACTAAGAAAGGAAAAAAAAGATCCAAATAGATCAGAAATGATAAAGGTGACATTAATACCTACCCCACAGAAATACAAAAAAAAAATCTTACAGAATATTACAAACACTTTTGTACACAAAAAACTAGAAAGCCTACAAGAAATAGATAAATTCCTGGAAACATACAACCTCTCATGATTGAACCAGAAGGAAATTGAAACCCTAAACAGACCAATAATGAGTTCTGAAATGGAATCAGCAGTAAAAACCCTACCAATCAGGAAAAGCCCAGAACCAACAAGATTCACAGTCAAATTCTACCAGATGTAAAAAGAAGAGCTGGCACCATTCTTACTGAAACTATTCCAAGAAAAACTGAGGGGGAGTAACTCCTCCATAACTCATTCCATGAGGTCAGGATCATTCTAATACCAAAACCTGGCAGAGATGCAACAAAAAAAGAAAACTTCAGGTCTAAATCCTTGATGGACATAGATGTAAAAATTCTTAACAGATTACTAGCAGGCCATATCCAAGAACACATCAGAAAGCTAATCCACCATGTTCAAGTAGGCCTTATACCAAGAGACATAGGTTGGTTCCACATACACAAATCAATACATGTGATTAATCACATAAATAGAACTAAAAACAAAAAATACATAATAATCTTAATAGATGCAGAAAAGGCTTTCAATATAATTCAACATCCCTTCATGTTAAAAGCCCTCAATGAACTAAGCACTGAAGGAACACACCTCAAAATAGTAAGAGCCATCTATTATAAACCCACAGCCAACATCATGCTGAACAGGAAAGAGCTGGAAATATTTATCTTTAGAATTAGATGAAAACAAGAATTTCTATTCCCATGATTTATATTCAGCATAGCACTAGAAGTCCTAGCCAGAGCAATCAAGCACGAAAAATAAACAAAAGACATCCAAATAGGAAGAAAGTCAAACTATCTCTGTTTTAGGACGATAGGATCCTATACCTAGAAAACCCCATATTCTCTGATCAAATGCACCTAGATTGGATAAACAACTTCAGCAAAGTTTCAGGATCCACAATCAATGTATAAAAATCAGTAGCTTTTCTATACAACATCTAAGCTGAGAGCTAAATCAGAAATGTGATCCCATTCACAATAGCCTCTAAAGGAATAAAACACCTGGGAATACAGTTAACCAGGGAGGTGAAAGATCTCCAGGATGAGAATTATAACACTAGTGAAGGAAATCAAGGATGACACAAACAAATAGAAAAATATTCCATGCTCATGAATTGAAAGAATCTATACTGTTAAAATGACCAAAGCAATGTACAGATTCAATGCTATTCCTCTCACACTACCACTGACATTCTTCACAGAATTGGAAGAGTATTATTTTAAAATTCATATGGAACCATATAAAGAGCCCCAAATTGCCAAAACAATCCTAACCAAAAAGAACAAACTTGGAGGCATCACCTTACCCAACTTCAAACTATACTACAAGACTACAATAACGAAAATAACATGGTACTGGCAGAAAAACAGACATATAGACCAATGGAACAGACTAGAAAGCCCAGAATTAAAGCCATACATCTACAACTATCTGATCTTTGACAAAACTGACAAAAACAAGCAAAAGAGAAAAGACTCCCTATTCAACAAATAATGCTAGGATAACTGGTTAGCCATATGCAGAAAACTGAAGTTAGACCCTTTCCTTAGACAACATACAAAAATCAACTCAGGATGCCTATAAGATTAAAATGCAAAACCTAAAACTAAAAACTCTGGAAAATAACATAGGAAATACCATCCTGGAGATAGGCCCCAGAAAAGATTTCATGATGAAGATGCCAAAAGCAATTGCAACAAAAACGAAAATTGACAAATGAGACCCAGTTAAACTAAAGAGCTTCTGCACGGCAAAATTAACTATCAACAGGTAAAAATACAACCTACAGAATGGGCAAAGGATATGAACAAACATTTCTCAAATAAGACATTCATGTAGCCAACAAGCATATGAAAAAAAAAATTCTCAACATCACTAATCATTAGAGAAATGTAAGTCAAAACCACAATGAGATACCATCTCATACGAGTCAGAATGGCTATTACTAAAAAGACAAATAATAACCAATGCTGTCGAGGTTACAAAAAAAACAGAATACTTATATACTGCTGGTGGGAGTTTAAATTAGTTCAGCCACTGCAGAAACCAGTTTGGTATTTCTCCAATAATTTAAAACAGAACTAATATTTGACCCAGCAATCCCATTTTTGGGTATATACAAAAATGAATATAACTGATTCTACCATAATGACACATACATGTGTCTGTCCCTGTTAACCATAGCAATCACATGAAATCCACCTAAATGTCTATCAATATTAGACTGGATAAAGAAAATGTGATATATATATATATATATATATATATATATATATATATATATACCATGGAATACTACACGGCCATAAAAAAGAATACGATCATGTCCTTGGCAGCAACCTAGATTGTAGCTGGAAGCCATTATCCTAAGCAAACAGATGCAGAAACAGAAAACCAATATGACATGTTCTCACTTACAACTAGGAGCTAAACATAGAGTACACATGGACACAAAGAAGGGGACAACAGACTTTGTGTCTTACTTGAGGATGGAGGTTGGGAGGAGGGTGCAGATTGAAAAACTACCTGTTGGGTATTATGCTTATTACCTGGGTGTCAAACTATACATCAAACCCCTGTGACAGATAATTGTCCTATGTAATAAATCTGCACATGTACCCCAGAATCTAAAATAAAAGTTTTTAAAAATGTGTATTTTTTCTAATTGTTGTATCATCACTCCAGCTTTCTTATGTTTCCTGTTTGCAAGTTTACCTTATTACTTTTATCCTGTTTCTTTGGATTTAAATTACTTTTGCAGACTGTTTGTGGTAGATATTTCAGTTTTTACTGCTGTTTTAATATCTAGTAAATAGTCCTTGCCTTTTTATTTGATACTTCTTTAATGCTTTCATATTTAGTGCTAGAATTGATATATTTGAATTTATATCTGCTCTTTTACATTTTGCTTTATGTTTGGCTCATGTATTTTTATTCTTTATTCTACATTTACTATGTTCTTTGATATTAAGTGAATATTTTCCACTGACATTTTAATTTGTGCAATTATTTCCCCCTTTATGCTCTTTGTAGAAATGTTACTCTTACATAACTTTATTCCCCCTTTTCTCCTTTACGTGGTACTAATGTTATATTTATTGTATATTTATGTTACAATCTCAACAATATATTTTTGCAGTTATCTCTTTACGTAATCTTGTTTTAAATAAGCTTGAAAGACAAAAAGAGCAATTTTATAAATATATATACATATATAATCACAAACATATATACATATATATGTATGTTTGTGATATTAAACTTCTTATTGTCCAAATAAATAAATATAATACATGTAAAAAGTACTTGAAACAGTTTCAAGTACATAGGAGGAGGGTGAAGCTAAGGAAAGTTTCTGTCCATGGAAAAGAGGTTTGGGAAGCGTTTTTTCAGATGAGAACATCGTTGCCCCAAACAAAATGAGGGTCCTGTTGGGAAGAGGAATGAACATCAGATATGGATTTAGCAATGTCTGCCAAAATAAGAGACAGATATAAACAAATAATTGTTGATGACATAACAAACGCACACTGGGAGCAGAAACAAAGGATAAAAATACTAAATTAGCCAAAGTGTAGAGGAAACTTCATTATATGGAGGTGGCATGTGAATTGTGACATGAAGGATGATCAGGAACTCAGTAGAAAGACAAAGTCAGGTTACAGAACAGCTTTCTCCTGTTCTTTGGGGTTTGGGGAAGATTGTGATGGGAAATAATATCAATAAATAATATTCAGTGCTATAAATAAAGCTACCTTAGTGCCCTGAGAAGAGCTGAAAGCAATGAAAGAATTACACATCTATATTGACAAGACAGCATGAGAAGAATTTTCTCCCTCCAATGAGCACAGTTATATATTTTTTTCTTCAGGAATATTAAGTATATCAGGGGTATGGGAAAGAAACTGGATATCTGTGAAGGAAAACAAAGTATTTCTCCCCAATACATTAAGATTGTTAAATTAAAAACACAGGAGAACACTGGGCCTCAGCCTCTGTTTGCCTGATGTTGGGACATAAATCGTTCCTTACTGGAGACATCACTCGCTTATTGGCCCAGAGAAGACACCAGCAGGCACCAGAGAAATCTGGGAGCAGATTCTAGGTATACGTATAATATATTCTAGATAAATCCTCTTCAGTTTGTTTGAACAGGTATCAAACAGTGATTGTTGTATTATGAGCATTCCAGCTATAGCTTCTGACCAACCATCTGATACTGTGCCAAGAGTGTTTAGAAAGCTCACTACCCTATACTTTTCCTTGTATTAATATTTCTCTATTCTAAATAGGGAGGAATGGGCTGAGCTTGCCTTATTACTGCCATGGTAAAATCTACCTTCGCATATTTTTCTGCCTTTTAAAAGACTGGAACTGCTTCCTCCTTTGTCTTGCTATGCTAAGATTTATTGTTCTTTGTTAAAATACTATTTAAACGAGACCTTTCAGCCACTGCCTTGAGAGAGATACTTTTGAACTGAGGCCTCTCCTATGTGATGAGTATAGCATGTGTCAGTAAATTTCTGCTGGTTTTTCTTTTGTTGGTCTGACTTTTGTTTTCAAGAGAGTATCTCAATTAAACATTTATGAGGGTTGAGAAAATAAATTAGATTTTCTCCCCGTCAGCTGGATTGAGCAAGGCTGGGACTGGTAGGGCTGGTACTCCATATAACCTAGGAGTGAGAGAAGTGAGAAAGAGAGTGAGAGCGAATTGATCAAAAGCAAGTTCATGGATTGAGTGATTCAAGGTTTTAGTAAGGATAAAGATAACAAAAACAATAAAGCAGAAACATGAACAGTACCCACAGAAAAAGTCCAATTAGAAGTGAATTCTATCTTAGAAATTATCAATCCACTCTTGGCTGGGCATGGTGACACACTCCTGTAATCCCAGCACTTTTGGAGGCAGAGGCAGGCGGATCACCTGAGGTCAGGAGTTCGAGACCAGCCTGACCAACATGGAGAAGTCACATCTCTACTAAAAATACAAAAATTAGCTGGGCATGGTGGTGGGCATCTGTAGTCCCAGCTACTCGGGAGGCTGATGCAGGAGAATCGCTTGAACCTGGGAGGCATCTGTTGCAATGAACTGAGATTGCGCCATTGCACTCCCGCCTGGGCAAAAAGAGCGAAACTTTGTCTCAAAAAAGAAAAAATATATATCAATCCACTCTTATATTCTCCCCTTACAAGATCCACTATCCCAACACAAATACAAAACCTATCATGCCTCAAGGAAAAAGGACAAAGACAATATAAATTTTAATTTGGAATTATTCGTTTTAGTTTACAAAAATATAGAGAGAGGCATATGATTAAATGTATTGTGCAGGATGGAAAACCAATATAGCACAAGAAAAATACCTTGGTAAAAAGTCACTTTCTATTTATAAAAAAGGAAAAACAATATGAAATTGAGCAATGGTTATATAAATATTCTGAGGAAAGGAACATAAGCAAAACTATATATGCTATGAATTATAAACACTTTTTTCAATGATATATGAAATAGATTTGAGCATTATATTTTTGTATTCTTAAAAAAGCAAGTACTCATGGCATTACTTATACAAACATTTTACTTGAAATTAAATATCTTTGTATTTTTTTGTAATTGTTTAGTTAAAATTTATAAGAGGTGCAATGAGCAACCAAAGAAAATAAAAGTAAATGTAAAAACCTCTCCTGTAAAAATAAGAGTTCTAAAGACCACGAGAAGTGTAACTCGTGCTCCAGTTTATAATATTGTAATTCCACTTCTTTTTTACAAAAATTAAGTACCATCATCGTATTTCCATGGCAGCCATAAGGCAAGCCCAGCCCATTCCTCCCTATTTAGAATAGAGAAATATTAATACAAGGAAAAGCATAGGGTAGTGAGCTTTTTAAACACTCTTGGCACAGTATCAGATGGTTGGTCAGAAGCTATAGCTGGAATGCTGATAATACAACAACCACTATTTGATACCTGTTCAAAGAAATGGAATAATTCTTATCTAAAATATATTAAGTCTACAGAAATATGTTCTCTTTCTTCTCTAATTACTCTCTCAGCATTACAATCGATTGAGGCAGGATCCAGTATTTTCAGTGTTATAATTTAAAAAGAGTTTGGTCAGATGAATCTGTGAAATATTGATGAAAGTATACCTCAGATGCTTAATAAATTATGATCTTGAATGGTTCTAAATCAATCCACATTAATAAAAAGATTAAACAGCTGTATTGGTGACCGCCAAACCTACTGAAGGGACTGTCCCACTCTTCCCCTTGTTAAATTTGTGAAAATCTCCGTCTATACATCTACGCTAAAACTAAGTGAATTTAATTTAATACTTAAGATTATTTTTATAACATTCCCTATTACAAGCACTTTTAGAGTTATATAAACCATTGATTTGGAAATGACTGATATTCACAAGAAAATATGCTTAAGGCAAGATTTCTACAAACCAGAACTCATCTGAAACATGAAGTATAGTTTATTTCTATTTAGACCCTAAACAACAACCATTGCTAAATTAGACTTAAAGAGAGAGGGAAGGGGAAGAGGAAGGGAAATAGAAAGGGAAGAAAGGAGGGAGGAAAGACGGAAGGAATGAAGCAGGTAGCAAGGGATTTCTAATAAGGATGGACGGAAAGGGGCAGGTTAGGTTATTACTCTGAGGATCCTTTCAGGAAAAAATTCCAAACAGATTTAGAAAATTTTTGTAATAAAATGACTGTCCATTTATTTGGCACCTACTCTTTGCCAGTCACTAGAGAAGTTTCCCATACATTTAATCTTTGAGATGTATTCATCTCTCATTTTACAGATGAGGAAACTTGTATTCATAGATAATTTGCTTAACTTAAAATAGCTAGTGAGCAGCTAAGATTATCCAAAGTCTGTTTTACTTTCCATTCATGCAAAATTGGACTTCAGCTGTTATAAAGCACCAAATGAGTCACTATAGATACAAAGATCCGGCTCTTTTCATCTAGCTGGAAAGGCACGACATATACATAAGACAAAGATATGGTATTGATCATTCAACTTCTACATTGCGATCTTATTTCCTAAATGATAGCTGGTGCCATCGTGAGGTCCTCACAGCACATCACAAGGATGTTTGTAAAATTCAACAGGCTACTAAGTAAGTCACAGTTTAGCAGTTATGAGTGTTCATGTTACAGCAGGACGGTTGACAAATACAGGGCATGTCAAACTAGGTATATCTGAGATTGTCTTCTATTAATTAAAACTCATCTTATTTAGTTTTAAGTTCTTGATTTTATTAATTGGATTTTATGAGCTATATTCAATATTGTCCATAAGTAATTTCTAGATCTTTCTAAAAGAACTCATACTCTAGAAAAATATGTCATTCTGAATCATACCATCATTATCTAACTAAAACTAAACAAAATTTAGTTTGTCCATAAGTATCTATGGTGATCAATTTTATTTTTCAACTGCTTCAGGTTGTGAGGCTCAGTTATTTGGTTAAACTCCAGTCCAGATGTTGTTGTGAAAGTGTTTTTTTAGATGTCATTAACACTTAAACGAGTAGACTTTTTAAAACAGTTAATTTACAATATTGTATATATTCGAGGTGTACAATATAATGATTTGATATGCATATATACTGTAAAACAATCATCACAATCAGTTGATTAACATGCAGATGACCTTTCATAATGTGGATGAGTCTCATCCAATTACTTGAAAGCCTTACCAGAAAAGACTGATGTCCCAAGAGGAATAATAAATTCTGCCTCCAGAATGCCTTTGGACTCAAGACTCCACCATCAACTCTTCCCTGTATCTCCAGTCTAACACCCTGCCCTGCAAATTTCAAACTTGTCAGCCCACACAACCACACAACCTGTGAGCCAGAGCCAGTTTCTTAATAAATACCCCAGATGACAGTAACTCATTAACTTCTATACTCTTGGCACCAGTACACAGTACACACTCAATAAATAATTAATACCAGTAGACATGAATACATGAAAAAATAAACATCTAAATCAAACAAACAATAAACTGTTACCTTTAGCTGGGCAAAGAGAAAATGCTATCCCTCCTCCTGTGTTTACAGGTTGCCATCGAAACTGAGCAGAATAATTCTAAGGATTATATAATCTAACTGTCTCCCGAAAATACGTTTGTATCAAGAAGCCTCGTGGTCTCAATACTAGCTCATTAGAAGAAAGTTCAAGTTTTGCTAGCTGGACAAATGCCACCACTAGGATGTGTCCACTGGGTACGTTGTTCACTGTAAAGGTGAAAGACCTGTAACACAGCAAAAGCATCCACAATTAACTGATGATAGCTATTTGTGTTTATAGAATTCAGCTACATGTAAAATGCACATAGCATTGATTAACATCCACAGTTCTTAGCATGTAACACTTTAATTGTGAAAGATAATTAGATTGCTACTAAAATATCAATTTATATATCTAAAAATTGATGCACATATAGCTTCTATGTTTGGAGAACAAATATAATATATAATACAGTTATTCCGGCAAATGAATACATATTCTACAAAAGTACACTTTGATTCTAACAAACAGAAATTCAAAAATAATTCTTACTTCTGAAAGTTTCCAATGGTAGCAGATTCAAATATCATTGAAATGTAAGTACTAGATGTAGGTGGAATCACATATGAAAATTGGTTGGTCTTCTGAAGTTCTTCTAAATCAATATCTAACTGGAGCAAAATATGTATAGGTAGCGTATTAACAACATGAAGTGCATGAGTATTTGGAGAATTCACACAAATATTACCAAAGTTAAGGACAGAAGGCCCTGAAAAAAATGAAAAGTATTTTGTTAAATTTAAAGTTGGCAAATGGGTTCATTTACTTTTTAAGTTTTCAAAATATATTTTGATCAACCAATTTATATAAAAACGAAATTTAGAAAAATATTTACCATAATATCTGAAATTATTAAGTAAGCATTTTTTCTACACGATCATAATTAAATGTTTGGGCATTATTGGCTATAATTCAATATAAATATATTCTAATTATATGGAAAATTATATGACTAAACAAGAACCATTCACTATAACTTATCTTAGCACCTTGATTTGCAACACTTCAACACCTCCTCTATTCCCACTAGTACAACTATTTTGTTCACTTATCTGTAATTTATGGAAACTGGTAAATTTCCCATGACCCATTGCTTTAGTTTTCCCCTTAAAATGTCCAGGGTTTTATAAAAAAAGTAATTTTAATAATTTTTAGTTTTCCCTTGCCTTTAACAGCTTAATTTAGTTAAGACTGACATATGGTAAACTGAACATACTTTAAGTACAGAATTTCATTACTGTTGGTATATGTATACAACTGTGAAACAATCAGCACAATAAAGAGTGGACATTCATCACTCCAAAAATTTTGTGCCCCTTTACATTCCTTCTCTCCCACCATTCTCCATGTTTTTGTATGCTGAATTCTCCCCTAGAGAATCTGCCTATCCACATGAATCAATTATCCTCTGTCCACATCTCCCTCATGGCCACCTTAACCATAGTTAGGATAAAATGAGAACTCCCACTTCAGACCTTTATAGCCACTACTTCTTTAATCATAATTGTCCTCCAATCACTTGGTGAAAACGGACCTGGGGGTTACACTGCATAGCACCTCTGTAAGGTTAAAAAGAAGTTTTCACTTGTTCTCCTAACTCACAGTCAGCCCAGATGCCTCATGTCTTTACCTCACGCAGGTATCTGCCTCTGCTTAAATGTACTTCTCAGAGATGCTAGCCACCTGATAAAACAGACTCTCCGTGAAAACATTCTATTGTTC
This sequence comes from Plecturocebus donacophilus, assembly GCA_004027715.1. Classification (NCBI taxonomy): domain Eukaryota; kingdom Metazoa; phylum Chordata; class Mammalia; order Primates; family Pitheciidae; genus Plecturocebus; species Plecturocebus donacophilus. The sequence continues at coordinate 9,384 of PVKP010008658.1, read as the reverse complement.
TCGATCTACTTGACCTGCTTTATGTTTCTTCATACCTTGAATACCAATGACGTATTATATAAGGATAGGTTTATTATCTCCCTCCTACCCCACCCAAAAGTAATCTCTATGAGAGCAGGAACTCAGTCTGTTTTCTTCATTGCTGTATCCCCAGAACCCAGAACTGTGCCTAGTACATGGTGGTCATTCAATTAACATTTTTAAATGACTGAATGGATAAAGGAATTACAATTAAACTTCAGGCATTTTCTAATGCAGCATACTCATCTTATGGATGAAGTGTTGTCACTAAAACTTTCTAAACACTTATTATGTGTAAGGCACTGGGTTCACACAATTATACTGTAGGGTAGGCAATATTATCACTTCCTATTTTACAAATGAAGAAACTGAGACCCATAGAGGTAAACTCTAATGTCATTACACTAGTAGGTTGCAAAATCAAACCCAGTTTGGTCTCATTACAGAGTCTTCCTACCCTATAGCACACACTGTGTTTCTGAAGCACACAAACACAATTCCAGAGAGAACTAAGCTAAGAATCCAAGTTTCAGGCATAGCTACATTATGCTACACATAAACACGTACATAGAAAATTTCTGTAATAAGAAAGCAAATATTTGAATAAAAAATTCAGCAAAGAATTTGAAAGACATTTCTCCAAATACAATATATGACATACATAGACATTTCTCTAAGTGAGTACGTGAAAATATATTCAACATCTTATTCATTTAGGGAAATGAACATCAAATCCACAATGAGATAACATTTTATACTCATTAGGAGGTCTATAATCAAAAAGACAGAAAACAACAGTGCTGGTGAGAATGTTGAAGAAATTGTAACCCTTATACATTGCTGATAGGACTGCAACTTTGTGCAATCACTTTGGAAAACATTTTAGAGGTTTAAGTTAGATATAAATTTATCATACAACCCAGCAATTCTACTCCTAAAAATCAGAAAATTTTATATGACTGTTCATAGCAGCATTATTGATCATAGCCTCGAACTGAAAACAACTCAATGTCCATCAACGGGGGAACTGATAAACAAAATGTGGTATACTCATAAAATGAGGTGCTATTTCAATATAAAAAAGGACCAAAATATTGATTCTACCACATGGGTGAACCTCAGAAACATTATGCTGAGTGTAAGAAGCAATATATGAATAGACTAGATATTGTACAATTCCATTTATGTTCAGAATAGGCAACTGTATAGAGATAGAAAGTTGATTAATGGTTGTCTGAGGCAAGGGGTAAAAATAGAAAGTAACTAGACGGGGCGTGGTGTCTTACACCTGTAATCCCAGCATTTTGGGAGGCCAAGGTAGGCAGATCACTTGAGGTCAGGAGTTCGAGCCCAACCTGGCCAACATGGTGAAACCCCATCTCAACTAAAAATACAAAAAATTAGCTGGGTGTGATAGCACTGTGCCTGTAATCCCAGCTACTCAGGAGACTGAGTCAGGAGAATCGCCTGACCCCAGGAGATGGAGGTTTTAGTGAACGCAGATGATGCCATTGTACTCTAGCCTGGGCAACAGAGTAGGAAGAAAGGAAGGAAGGAAGGAAGGAAGGAAGGGAGGGAGGGAGAGAGGGAGGGAGGAAAGAGAGAGAGAGAGAGAGAGAAAGAGAAAGAAGGAAGGAAGGAAGGACCGACAGACGGAAGGAGAGAGAGAGAGAAAGAAAGAAAGAGAAAGAAAGAAAGAAAGAAAAGTGGGAGGAAGGAAGGAAGGAAAGAAGGAAAGAAAGAGTAACTGCATATGGGTATTAGAGTAATGGCAGCATTCTAAAATTAAATTATGAAGGTGGTTACATAATTTTAAATTTACTAAAATTCATTCTCTCAATCATACTTAATAAATATGACTACTCTGAGGACCTCTTATATTTCCAAAGGTGATATGTGCATACTTAAATTTTATGAAACATAAATTATACTTGAAGAAATATTAAAAAAAAATAAAGGCTGTAGTAGGTTTTTGTGTATTCTCACCAACAATTACTTGATAAATTTGCTTTGGTGTCAAAATGAGACTGCAGTCATGTTTTTCCTGGGGTGTAGATGGGTCTGATTTAAGTCTTTTTATAATCTGTAAAAAATCACATTTTTCCAGAATTATTCATTATTAGCAAAAGCTATTTTAGGAATTCTCATGGAATAACCAAATGTAAGACATTGCACATGTCTTTCTTTCGAGAGACTGTTGCTCCTGGGATGCTATACTCCTTGTGGTTAACAATCGTTTTGCTTTGATTGAATTCTCTGCTGAAGGGAGCTCCTCTTTTATATCCATTACTGAGAGTGAAGATGACTTTAGACGTGGCTCTAAGCCTATGTCTATATCATTATATGAATACGTTTTCTCCCTATAAAATTAATAATAATAATAATCAGTAATTGCAGTCAAGTCATTCAGAAAATACATCTATAAATTCAAGCCTTGTTTTCAAAATTCTGCTATTTTTAGATCATCTGATCAATATATATAGAAACACAATAATAATATCAAATTAACACATTATCTCTATATAGATACACGTGCATAACCTTAAGAAAGAGTTGAAAAAGATACATAAAAATTATTGCCAGAAGCCACCTCTGCAGGGTGGGAGCAAACAGAATGAGGCAGAAGAAAAAACAGAATTTTCTTTTTTATAATATACAATTACGTAAAATGCAGTCTAAGTCGTTTTTATGGTTCTGTGTTTTATGGTACTTGTCAAGTAATTTTTAAAAAGGCTAAGTTGGTTGGAATTTGTAAAACAATAAGGTATACTACAGAAAAACCTGGACTTTTCCTATTGTAGACAATAAAACAAGTATGTCCTAAAAACCAAATGGTATTGCAAGAAAATGTCTGCAGAATTAAGTGAGCTTAATGACTAACCAAAGCTAAAAAGACAAGTGCGGAAAGTCCAGAGCCATTGTAAAGTTTAGATACTTTAGTAGCAGCATACAGGCAGGCAGAAAAAAAAACGCATTTCAGTCTCAAATGTGTAAAACCTATTCATGGGCATAGGGTCCAGATAAGCATGTTGAGATGCCTGGTTCACTTCTCACTAACCACTGGAAAGTTGGTAATTGATTTGAGATTTGGATAAATATAAACTGAGATTAAACACTTTTTATCATCCTAATTGGGGAGGTTTAAGTTCACTTTGTGAAAGATTATTTAAAATGTGTCTTTGAAGGGGTCAAACAAAGATGATGATGATTATGATAACCATGATTGTTTCACACAATTTTATTTTTAGCTTAAATAAACTCAAGCTGTCAACCATACTTAATAAACATTTCTACTCTGAGGACTTGTTGCATTTCCAAAGGTGATTATTTATATTTTTCTTCTATACTTGTCAACAGCATATTTTAAGAATATTTTATATACCATTCACTTCCTGGCAAGTACATAGGAGAGGTGAAAAGAGGTTACATAAAGAAAACACAGTGGCATTCAACAACCATCTCATTCCATGTAAAAAAAAAAAAAAGGAAAAGAAAATTGCAGTTTTGTTATTATTGCTATCATTAGTGTTATACAGTGGGATCTGATCAAACCTCTTCATGTCATGTTGTCCACTATACTTTTCAAAAATTCAGGTTTTTGTAATATTTCATGTTACCTGAAATGTTTATGATGTTCTGTCGACCCGATAGTTGCAGCTCCATCTTTGGGAAAGGCTGATAGCACATCCTTCCCTGACTTTCCAAATGAGTAACGCTTGTGAGTGCATCTTATGGTGGATTTAAGTACTGATGGATGTGGATAAGTCACGCATTTTGCCAAGTCTTCAACTACAAGCTTTTCTGTAGGATTACGGATCACAGGAGATATACCTTTTATAGAACTGAATATTGAATTTATATATGGTATTTTTAATTTCAACTTTATAAGCAATAACCATGAATTAATTAATACGCTAGATAATTGATTCTAACTTAAATACTCAACTCCTAAACACATTTTAAAAATACAAATCATTAATTAAAAAAGACTTATACAACACAATTTAGCAAAATAATAAAATATGAATAATAAAAATGCATATGTAAAAACATAAAATATGATAACTTGAAGGATTTAAGTTGGCCCATATGAAAGTAAATGTTTTGTTGGTTAAAAACAGTTGACTATCAGCAACTTCATATAGTTCAACATATAAAAGATAAAGAGGAATTAGATAAAACAGTAGCAACAAGTAAATCCATGGAATAGTCAAAAACAGTTTATATTATAGACTCCTTCAGCAACCAAACTAAGAAGAATAAAATATACAAACCATGAAAAAATTAAATAAACTCTATATATCACTAAACCGGTGCTATGTAAAGTGCAGTCCTCAGAATGGCAATAATGGCAGTGTCAGCATCTACTGGGAACATGGTAAAAATGTGAGTCTTGGGGCTGTAACACAGAGAAGCTTAATAATCATTGCTAAGATGTAAGCCAGTGATATGTGTATTAACAGGCCTTCTAGGTGATTTCAATGCATGTTAAAAGATGAGAACTCTTAGGTCAGACCACATTATATTATATACACAAACATATATATACACACACAAGTATACACACACACACACACACACACGTGTATGATTAAGCAATTAGTATATTAAAATAATCTTAAATTAACAACAATAACAACAAAACCAAGTGGCATTACAAAATAGCATACCAGGAATAATCTTCCTCGCAACTTCCATGGTGGGAGCTTTGCAGATGCTGTTAAAATCTAAAGATACATGATAGAAAGGTTTCATTGATAAAGACTGCGAATCTTCATCTGCCACTAAACCAATGATCTCTATCATCTGTTTCACTTTGAAGACTCCAAGTCGACGTGGTATAAAGGAAAATATCACATTCTAAAACAAAGCAAACAAAAAAAAAAAAAGATGAAAAGTAACCAATAATAAATTGGTTGAAAATAAAGTTAAAAGCAAAATCTTAAAAAAAAAGAGTTAATAAAATTTCAAGGAAAGCTAGTTTATAATGGTAATATGAAAGCTCTTCAGAAATACACGGCATTGACAAACTTTTAAAATATTCATTATCGGAAAATTATTTAAGAAAAATTAAACATAATACCAAAGCACTTTCAGAATGGTGGATTAAGGACCTCCCAAAGCCTACTTCTCCAGAAGAGGAAAGAGAACACTGGCAATAAAAATTGTCCCAAAATGAATTATTTTCAGATATTTGAAAATACCTAAAGGCTCACAAAAATCCAAGGAGTATTTACTTAAAGAAAAAAGGTTGAATCTCTGAAGGAACAGAAGGCTGTGCCACTTTTACTTAATGTAGTCCCATTCTTTAAAATTCGGCTTTGCAGTCACTTTGAAAAACAACAGTCTTGCAACTGTGGTAACTGAAAACCATTAGCCTAGTAGCCAAATGAGGGAAAAGAATGAGTTTGGAACACTCCAAAAGCCTCACTACTAGAGACATGTACATATTTGTTTTGTCTCACATGATTCAGCGTTCACTCTGTGTGAACAATGCTCTCTCCAGTGCTCTGTCAAATATACAGGTATATTTTACTCTGTGTATGCGTATGTGCAGCAATTTTTGAACATCTAAGTAACTTGAGGTGGCATTACCATTTAAGGCTAAAAGGAGGCTATTCATAAATAAATGCACAAATAGAAAAAATTAAAAATCACTTAAGAACAAGATATTCAGATATTTGAAAAGCTCTGAAATATTCCTGGGAATCTAGATTGCATCTGCAGGACTTTGTATATTCCCAGAAAAGAATTAAGAAAGCGCTCATGTCTCATTTATAGCTGAATTTGAATTAAAGACTAGAAAGAGTTGTAAACTACTTGACAGAATATTGAAGACATGCCTCAACATATTTACTTATACAGAGGCTCTGGATGTATGCTGTGAGCCTTATTGATTCAAAGAATTTAAGGGAACCTCTGTCAATCATTACCTGAACACTAAGTTAACTGAGTAGAGACTTTATTGGCTGCACACAATAAAGAAAAAGCTTTCACAGAATTCGTCTATAGAATCACTAAATAAACAAAACAACAACAAAGAAGCACAACTAATACTGCAATACTCTGATTTCCATAGTTGCCAAATCATATTATTTAAAATGCCCAGTTTTCAACATGAAAAAAATATGAAACACCCAAATAATCAGGAAAGTATAGTCAATACCTCGGAAAGATGTAGTTCATAGACGATGTCCCTATGGAAATCCAAATGGTGAATTTATTAGACAAACATGATAAGTTAACTACTGTAAATATTTTCAAAGAACTGGAGGGAAACAGGTCCAAAGAATTAAAGGAAGTATGTGTACAATGTCTCACAAAATAGACAATTTCAATAAAGTCTGGAAATTATAAAAAAGAACAAATAAATGATCTGGAATTGAAGAGTAATGTAAGTAAAATTTTAAATTTACTTAAGGGACTCAATAGCAGATTTGAACTGGCAGAAAAACTAATCAATGAAATTGAAGACAAGACATTTGAAATTATTCAGACTGAAGAGAGATACATAAGGATAAAGAATAAAGAACAGAGTCTCAAGAGACTTTTGGGGACACCACAAAGCATAATCACATGTGTATGATGGGAGTCTAAAAAGGAGAAGAGAGAAAGAAAAGGTCAGAAAAAAATTTGAAGAAATAATAGATAAAAAATTCAATTGATTATAAAGATAATATACATATCAAAGATACTCAACAAAACCCAAGCAGGTTAAACCAAATAGATTCACACCTAAACACAACAAAGTTAAACTACCAGAAACCAATGAGAGACAATCTTGAAACACTGCAAAAAGAAAGGTAATCATCATGTGAGAAGGTTTATTTAGAGATGAAGAACTAACTTCTAATTGGAAATTCTGAAGGCAAAAAGGCAATGGGGAGGCATATTCGAATATTGAAGGAAAAAGAACTGTAGATGCAAAATTCTGTAACCAGCAAAACTATCATTCAAAATTGAAGTATAAATTAAGACATTTCCAGATAAATATAAATGAAGAGAACGTATCATTAGTAGATTTGCATTACAAAAATGTAAAGGGAATTCTTCACAATGAAGTAAAAGAACACTTGACAATAAGTCAAATTCAGAAAAAGAAATTAAGAGCACAGGTAAACATAACTACCTATGCAGATAAACATAAAAGTATAAACTTACTTTTGTTTGCAATGCTTTCCTGCTCCTATCTGATTTAAAAAGCAGTGTATATAGAAATAAGTATTAGAGTATGGATGAGCTTTTAAAGAATAAGCACATATAATTTGTATGACAAGAATAGCATAAAGAGGAGAAAAGAAACAATTCTATTGAAGCAAAGTTTTTGAATACTATACAATTAAGTTGACATTAATGTGAATAAGACTGTATTACATAAAAGAAAATTAAATGTTTTTAAAGTTTAGTCAAATAAATTATGAGGAAATTAAAATGTATATTACAAAATATCTACTTAGTACACATAAAACAGTAACGAAATAACAGAAAACGAGGAGGATATGTAATTACAGAAAACAAACAGAAAAATAGCAAATGCAAATCATATGTTACTAGTAGTTACATTACATATAAATGGGTTGGCACACATTTATCTTTGTAATAAACCTGTACATCTTGCACATGTACACCAGAATTTAAAATTAAAATTAAAATTTTTGAAAAAAGTAAATGGATTTTCTTTACATTCTTTTCCCCCAGCTCTATTAAGGTATAATTAATACATAAAAATTATTTGTATACAAATATATAGTATTTAATATGTAATTTTGAATAAATTTTGAAATGATTAAATGAAGCTAAATAATATATCCTTACTGTTTTGGGTTGAAAATATTTATACCCTCTTAGCAATTTTCAATTACACATTATTATTAACTATAGTCGCCATGCTGTACAATAGACTCCCAGAGCTTATTCATTCTGTCTAACTGAAATTTTATATTCTTTGATTGATATCTCATTAGCTTTCATCCACTATTCCTGGCAACCACAATTCTACTCTCTGTTTCTATGAGTTCAACTTTGATTACACATGTAAGTGTGGCCATGCAGTATTTGTCTTTCCAAGTGTGTCTTATTTCACTTAGCATAACATCCTCCAAGTTCATCCATGCTTTACAAATGACAAGATTTCCTTATTTTTTAAGGCTGTATGGTATTCACACTTCCACACACACAAACACACACACAAACCACATTTTCTTTATCCAAAGGGAATGAAATCAGCATGTTGAAGAGATATCTTCACTCTCACGTTAATTGCAGCATTATCCTATAGCCAAAATATGCAATCAATCTATTCATCAATAGATAAATGAATACACATAAATGAATTACATTGTGCACTCAGAAAGCAGAGATTGGTGGAGTGGGCAAAAACATATAATCTACATATTGATCATAAGAGGTACACATTGTATCCAAAGATACAAATAGGTTGACTGTGAAAGGATGGCAAAAAGATATGTCATATGCAAACAATATCCAAAAGAGAGCAGGGCACCTATACAAATATAAGACAAAATATATATTGATAGAAAAAGTTATACATTGAAAAATGAGCATTTTATAATGATAAAAGAGTCAAGACATCAGGAATGCATATTATAACCACATATGCACCTAGTATGAAAAAACTGATAGAAGTGAAGGGAGAAATAGGCAATTAAACTATAATAGTGGGAGACTTTGATGTCCCACTTCCAATAATGATTAGAAAAACTAAGCATATGATCAACAAAGAACAGAGAACTGAAAAACCAATTAGACCTAAAATATACCTGTAGAACATTTTACCTAAGTAGAGTAGAATGCACATTTTTCCAAAGAGCACATTTGCACTTTGAATGAAATATTTTAAATATAGACTACATTAGGCTATGCAATAAGCCTCAATCATTTAAAAGGATTGAAATCTGCACAGCCTCTTTTCCAACCAAAATGTAATAAAATTAAAATCCATAAGAGAAGAAAATGTAAAAAATTCACATATTTTGGAAATTAAGCAATAAACGTCTAAATAACCAATAAATCAGAGAATAAAACTACAAGGGGAATTCAACAATATTTTGAGATGAAGAAAAACTAAAACACCACATACCAAAACATATGGAATGCAGAAAAAGCAGTGACAAGACAGAAATTTATGATTATAAATAAATGTATTTTTTTTTTTTTTTTAGAAAAAGAGAGAAAAGGAGAAAGAAAGAAACAGCAAAAGAAAGAAAAAAAAGAAAAAGAAAGGAAGAGATTTTAGAAAAAGAGAGAAAAGGAGAAAGAAAGAAACAGCAAAAGAAAGAAAAAAGAATGAAAGAGAAAGAAAGAGGAAGAGATTTTAGAAAAAGAGAAAAGGAGAAAGAAAGA
>PVKP010008657.1:0-71581 GCA_004027715.1 Plecturocebus donacophilus | reverse complement strand
TTCTACAGGCTTCATGCTCATTCAGTATTTGCAGTTTTTCTTACTCTTTTCTTTAGCCCATTTCATATTGCTATAAAGAACAGCCCAGACTGGGTAATTTATAAAGGAAAGAGGTTTGACTCACAGTTCAGCTTGGCTGGAAAGGCCTCAGGAAATCTACACTCATTGCAGAAGGTGAAGGGGAAGCAAGACACCTTCTTCACGAGGCAGCAGGAAGAAGTGCCAAGCAGAGCAGGAAGAACTCCTTATGAAACCTTCAGATCTCTTGAGAACTCACTCACTCTCGCGAAAACAGCGTGGAGGAATCCAACCCCAGGATTCAATTACCTTCACCTGGCGGCTCTCTTGACACACGGGAATTAGGGAGATACAGGGATTACAAATCAAGATGAGATTTGGGTGGAGACACAAAGTCTAACCATATCATGCCCTGGGTTACCCTAGGGCATTAGGACAGTAGAGTAAATACTAGAAATTCTAAAAAAAGTTTCTCCAGAAAAGTCTGTTTTCCCCTATCTCCATTAGCAAAATCTTTGATCATCCACATGTGCTTAACTGCCTTCTACTGGGAATATCTGCAGAAGTTAAATACCCTCTAATGGTGTTTAGCCAAAGACCCTTGTTCTTTGAGATACTAAATAAAAGCCTGGAGTAGGGGCTGCTCAAGGCCAGCTGCCTTTAACTCTTTCCAGTGAGTGGCCGGGTCACCCTAGGTCATTCTTCCCACTGTATTCTGTGAGTGAGTGAATTTATTCATCCATCGCTGAGTCAGGGTCTGCAGAACAGGCCTCCGCAGGTGGTGACCCTGACAATACAATTTGACATAAAGGTTGTGTCTAGCTTAACATCACATAGTCATCATTTCTATGAAGGAAAATAAAGCACTATAAGGTGATAGAAAGGGGTAAGTGCTGTTCTTGTAGATCAATTTGACAGGTTGCCCTATTTATTGATGTGACATTTGAGAAAAGACTTGAAAATAAAGTGAGAGAATTAAATGAGAAAATTCTTCCAGGCAGAGAGAACTGTAACGTCATGACAAGAGAGGCACAGGGAAGCTTGATGCAGAAAAAGAAAGCAATATGACCACTAACAAGATGTTGTGAGGCTGACTCTGAAAATGAAGAAAAAGACTACGAACCAAGGAATGCAGCTCTAGAAGCTGGAAAAAGCAAAAAAAATGTTGTCCCCTTGATAGAACCTCCAGAGGGTCACTGAAATGGACATGGGACTTCTTACCACCAGAACAGTGAGAGAATAAATGTGTGTTGTTTAAAACCATCAGCTTCGCAGTAATTAGTCACAATAGGTATACAAAGCCAATACAACTTTTAAGAGTCACACAGCCCAATCTTTTCAGAAAAATCTGTAAGAGGGGATACAAGAATAGAGACCATTTAGAAATTTATTGCTGTAATCCAGGCAAAGGAACAGGATGTTGGTGACTGATAGGCACTATTCAATTTCTGACAGATTTATTCTTATGCATTGTGTTTTATTTAAAAAAAATGCTTATATTTTAAGATTTATTAATGCTAACAGAATAAAATACACTTTTTAAAGTTGACTTTGCATTCTGCAATATTGTGAAATTGACATTCATTCTAATAGATTGTTCATAAATTATTTGATACAGTTTATGTATATAATGGTGGTTATTTGCAATTAATGGCAGATTTCACTATTTCACTCCAATATTTGTAATCTTTATTTCTTTATCTTGTCTTACTGCTTTAGCATTTCTATAACTCTGATAAAGAGTGGCAATATTGGATATTTTTGTACTGTAAGTTAAAGTATTTAGTATTTCATCATTAAGAATTAATTTATCTCCACTCTTTATTATGAAAATACAATAAAAACAATATAATATTGACTTCAATTACTAGTTTGTTGAGACTTTTTTCATGAAAGATGTTGAATTTTATTAAATTTATCTAAGGCAAAGATCCTAGCATTTTTTTAATTCAATTAATGTGGTAAATTATGTTGAATAACTTTTAAATATTAGTCCAACCATACATTCCTGGAATAAATTCCAGAATAAGGTTGGACTAACATTTTTCTTTATGTATACTGTGCTGTGATTTGCTTGTGCTTAACTTAGATGTTAATTTGCATCAGTGTTCAGAAGAAATGCTGGCTTGTCATTTTCTTTTTTGGTAATGTTCTTCTCAGTTTAAAATATCAAGGTAGTGTTCTCATAAAATAAGTTTAGATACGTCCCCCTTTTTTCATTCTCTGCACTTTTTAAAAAAAATGTATTATTTATTCCTTAAGTGATAGGCACTATTCACCAGTAAAGTCATTTTGTCATGAAGTTTTATCAGTAGCACATATTTTAAAGCATCATTATTTTAAAAGCAACTTACAAAACTAACCTTAATTTATTCTACCATTATAGAACTACAGGTGTTCATTTTAATATTGGGAAACAGTCTTTAGTAGCATGCTTTTAATGTGAATTAAAACCTATATTAGTTAAATTTCCAGATAGTTGCCATAGAAACACAGACAAATGCAATTCCATGTGCTTTTTTTTCCATAGAGCAGCACTTTCACCAACCTTGCTCATAAAACCATTTCAAAACTATCAGTAAATAATTTAAATAATTTCTATGCATGTTTCAAACTCACATTAAATTTTATTTAACAACTACAAAAAAATATATCCATAAACACTACTGGCAGCCCTGAAATCCTTTCACTCTATTTATTCTCAAATTTGAATGTGTATTTTGCTGTAACAGATGCTAGATTGGCCTCAGCATTACATAGTAGAGAGCCCTTACGGTTTTGATATTTAAAATATTTCTCTTATAAACTACATAACGCTGTTGCATAATAATTTTTTGTTTAAATAATTATTTCTTTATACACAGTAAAACTTTTAGAAAAGAATAGCTTGAATGTATTCTCTGAACCTACCAATATATAGAGTTTTGTAAAGGGAAGACTTCAGAAACTATCAAAATTAGAATGACATAAAGTTCAAAGAAAAAACAAAAAGAGCTCAAAAGATATTTTGCATATTTCCATGTCTTTGCTTTTTATAACAAAGAAGACAAAATTGTAACACAAGTCATAAGAAAAAAAAATGGCTTTTATTCCCTCTTGCCTGAAGTAATTGGTTTGAAAGTTGAACTTTGAAGTAGACTCTTTCTAAAGCATTTATATTGAAAATAAAGAAAAATATATGTAGTGTACAATTTCTTTCTAATTGTATATTTCTTTCATAAAAAATGTCATACTGTACAAGACTTAAAAATCAAATGAACTCCACATAAATTTAAGTTGAAGGCTGTGATTTTCCCACCTAATTTCAATAAATAATGTACAGGCAATAAAATCTTCAAAGATGATTTCTAAAGGAATGATTTCTTTTGAGTCGTGTTAATAATAAAATTGGACTTTATTTGCTTCCAATAAACCCAGAGGCAAAAGTTACTCCTAACACACAGCAATTTTTGAATATCTCTTGAAGGCAAGAATGACACATTGTTAGTTCTCACCTGTCAAGCAGACAGTAAATTAACGGTTCTGCTTTCCACATAAATGGTCAGAAAGAAAAATTTGTTAGAAACAATGACCCTATACTCAGTGTTTTTAATATTGTTATCTGACTGCACTCTAAAGATCTCCAAGAACATATTTTAATAAGAGTTCAGAAATAGCTTCTTTGTTCTTCTGGATGGTTGAATTTGTTAGTAGTTTTGCTAACCCATGTCTCCCCTTCTGAACCTGGTCTTACTGGAACTGGGATCATACTGATTTCTTCTGCCTTTGGAATTCCCAAATGCCTGTAACCACATCAGTAGTTGTGTTAGTTTAACCATCGAGTTATACTCATGGTGTCATGTCAGCTATTCTAAGAAAAGAGGCACAAATAAAATCATGGTTTTGAAAGCCTGGAGCTTGTTTTGGTTTCCATCTCCTTACCGAACTGCTTTTAGTAATTATGTCTATTTATTTTTCTCTTCATGTGGTAAATAATCCTGAAAAACAGATCATAGTTATTTTGTATTCTCAGCCTGCTCAATTGATATTCATTTCTCAAGAGGCTATTCTTTCTAATAGCCTCTTCAATATTTGTACAGGTTGTTCCTTGGAATATATACATGTTGTTCCTTGAAATACTTGCATATTTTATAATAGCTCTTGGGTTATATGCTAAAACCTCAGTTAAAACAAAAAAACAAAGCATATTTTCTAAAGTACAATAACAATGTTATTACAAAACTAACTAAAATATTAAGAATAAGGGATAGAGCAACAAAAATAATTTCAGGGATTTATTACTAAAAAGTAGATTGCTTTACATTCCAATAACACTGAAAGCATAGAGACTATAAATGATCCCTGCAGATGTGTCCATCCGTTACCCCATCGTCTTTCTGTCTTTCCAGAGAAGCTTAGCAAAACAGAAAAGAAAAACTAACTGGCTTGGGATATCCAAAGAGCACCTATAGAGCTGCTTTGCCACTTGACATTATTATGCTATTTGACATTATTATAATATTATTTGTAATTACATTCCTTTAAAAACAAATGTTGTTTTTCCTTCCTTATAAATTTTAGGATAAAAACTTAATAATTGTATTATTTAGGTTTTGTCATAAAATGTTAATTTTTTGACGTGTTAAATCTTGATATGTTAAATTACTAAATGTCAGAATGATTACTTGTTCATGATAGGGTGTGCACCTCTTTTTTATCATCTGTGACAAGAAGGTTTATTTTGATTTTGGTTTTCCATATCTTTCTCAGAATGCAGAAGCTAAATTCGAAATTATAAGAGACAAATTATCATTTTGCTCGTTCCGCTGAATAATACATATAAATTTTCAAACACACATTCATGATCATCAGTATATCTACAGGCAGTTCATGCTAATATTAGAAAAGCTAAGAAATAATTAAGTAGGCTTTATCCACCAATGTGTATCCAACTAATAGCAGCTGAATTGTGCTATCTAAAGTTGATAATTTAGTCATTGACACAATCTGTTAACTTGTAGTATGATGATTTATGCCAATTTAATATTCAGCCTCTATTCTCACAGGTGATAACGGTAATTACAAATAGTCTTGACCACAAAAAAAGTGCCCAATCTGTTCTGATGTGATATCCCAACAAAAACAGAATTAAAATAGAGATAAATGGGTAGAAGACTTCAGCAATATGTTGTTTGGATTGAGTCTGAAAAAAAATAAAATTGAGTTTCTTGACTTACAAGTAAAAAGATAAGGTGGTCGAGGTTCAAACTGCAGTGTTTCTCAGAGAGTAATGCATTTGAAATTGAAAAGGATAATTAGAGCCTGCCTGAGAATGCCAAAAAACAAAAAACTCTTCCTGACTGAAAATAGTGAGTGCAGGCATGATAATTATAGCTACCATACATTTGACCTGTGTCTTTAATATTCTTGACAAGTTTAAAGAGAAATTTAATTAGAAGAAATTCCAAAGTTATTTTCTATTTTAAAAAGAAAGATAACACTTTAACTTTTAATTATTGACTGTCAGAAAAATAGTGAGTTGGCAGTAATTTTGTCAACAATAAATCTGTTAAGTCAACTATCTTTTTAAAAATCTTCATATATATTATTTTCAGATTATTGAAACATCTAAGATATAATTAAAATCTCAAAAGTTTTTTCAAGTATTATTATATTAAATTCAATGAAACAGCCTGTAGAGAAGGCACGAAGTTAAGCAACAGAGTAGAAATGTGTTGTCCTTGGATTCGTTTCAAATGCCCAAGAACTTTCTTTTGAAATTTATTACAGAACTTAACAGAAGAAAAACAAAGATTGACTATTCTTAATGATATGAGACTACTTACATACATGACATTTTATGAAAATATTAAAAAAATTTTCTCATTTTCATATATTTTCTTTATGCCTCTAAGAGCTTTTTAAACTTTATATATACGAGGACTATCTGCAGTGTGTTTAAAAGTGTAGATCTCCATGTTCTAAATGCTCAAGGCTTATTTAGTGGGTCTGAAAAACCTTCATTTTTAATTAGCACCTCAGATGTTTCATCTGCTGAAGTGAAATTATATGCCATGTTTATAAAACACTTAACTAGAAAATGAGAATAGATACCAATACTGGTTTTATGTTTATAACTTCACCGACTGTCAGAGTAGTCAAAAAGCTTGAAAGAGTGAGCGTAAGAAAAGCTTAGAAGAAATAGAGGGGGGAGAAACTAAATAATTTTCTTAACAATGGTGATAAAGATAAATCCATTATAGTTTGCATGGATGGAGAAAATGATTTTATGGTTAGAGTTACACTCTAATAAATACAGCCTGGCTCAAGCATCTGTCTTTGGGAGTAAAGAATATTACTTCTATGTTTTTTTTCTTAAGTGTTCAGTATCCTTCAACAGAGTCTGAATTGAGACAGAGGATCAAGGTTGATTCTTTCTCTAGTCACAAAGATTGTGTAGTCAGTCTGCCAAAAATAATGTATTTATCATGATAGATTCTGCATGGAGTAAGCCAAACGTCAAAATAGAGAAATAAGTTAAAATATTCCTTTTTGACTTGAAGTAAAATAACACGTATTTTTTTTAAGTTTGCAATTATTGTATGTTATTGAAACAACATGTAGAGTAAAAAAGCAGAAAAAATCTCTAAATGTCCCACTTACCTGTGATAAGCATTATTTATATTGGGTAGTTGAATATGTTACCAAAATGTTTTTGAAGGGAGAAATGTGTCATTCTTAAATTAAATCAGTTCTAAGTAGGAATAAAGTGGCCATAATCCCTAAAATTCAGCTTTCTTGAAGAATTTACCTTAGATAGCCTGTATAAAAATACAATTTTAAAAAGAAGAAAGCTAGAAGGACTAAGTTCTGCCCCCTGAGTAAGAATAATCTCAGAGAAAAAGAATGAAAGAAGAAAATAACTGTTAATTAAGATCCAAAGCAAATATTTTGGAAAAAGCTATAAACTTGTTTGATGGAGATCTTCCAAGTGAAATTCTGTGTTATATGTTTAGTTCCCTCGTGATAGTTTCATAAATCTTCATACTCAATCTTCAACATTACAAGTGACAAAATATGCTGCATATAATGAATGTCATAAACACTAAGTTACACAATCAATCCAGGCAATTATTTCCAGCCTTAGCAAATGCATACTGTCCTCCTAAACCCTGACTTTCTAAAGGCATACAATTTATCTTAAATGGAAACTGCAATATATATATATATATATATATATATATATATATATATACACACACACTTTCTGTGTCCGGCTTAATGGGTGTAGTGCTAGCTTTTTACTCTCTAGCTAGTTTGGGCTACGCTTGTGGCCACCCATCTATTTGAATACTAGGCAGCAAGGCCAATCACTTATTTACAATTTTGAACAATAATGTGCAAGTCTGATACAAAGTTGTCATCTTTTTATCTTCCCAAAGAGTAAGAAGAACAGAAGTAGAGAACAGTCCTTTTGCGGGGCAGTTGTAAATTAGAAATATGACTCCTTTTAGAATGCAATAATAAACAAGGAAGAAGTACCTGAAGGAGTGAAAAACAATAATGATTCAGGAAAATTGGAAGGAATTCATTGCAATGGAAAGATTAATCTTTACCTGTAAGATGGAGACTTTGTGTGGAAACCAGCCAAAAATCAAACAATTTCTTTGTATACAGTTTATCTTGTTATCCTAAGTTTACAAGTTGGGCAGGTGTTCCTATGCTTAGATAAGCACTCCTAGAATGAATGGGTGCATCTGTGATGATGAAACTATGCACACATTATTCTAAAACAAGAAGAATGTGAAATTAATGGTAGCAACAATAGAGACAGAGATCAAAACTCTTTACTAAATATTTCTAATATTTAGTAAACTTTAAACAATAAACTTTACAATTTTCTTCCTCTTTATTAGCAACATATAGAATCTGCAGTTTTCATTTCTTTAAATTTAATTGACAGATAATAGTTGTACATACTTATTAGGTATACTGTGATATTTTGGTTCATATATACAATATGTAATGATCAAATTAGGATAATCATCATACCCATTACCTCAAATCTTTATTATTTATTTGTGTTGGGGACATGTAAAACCTTCTCTTCTGGCTATTTAAAAATATGCAATAAATTACTTAACTATAGCTATGAAACGGTGATATAGAACACTAGAATTTGTTCTTCCTATGTAGCTATAATTTTGTGTCATCTAAGATATGCCTCCACTTTCCAGCTTTTGCCAGCTACTCTTCTATTCTCTACTTCTATGAGATTAACTTTTTTGCTTTTACATAGGAGTGATAACATAAATTACTTACCTTTCTGTGCCTGACGTATTTCACTTAATATAATGTCCTCTAGGCTTAGGCATGTTTCTGCAAATCACAGGTTGCCATTCTTTTCAGTGGATGAATAGTATTTTATATGGAATATATATGAAATTTCCTTTATCCATTCATCTATTAATGGACCCTTAGGTTGATTCCATATATTGACTATTGTGAATAAGGGGGTGCTGATATCTCTTCAGTATACTGATTTCCTTTTCTCTGGTTACATACCCAGTAGTAGGATTACTGGATCATATGGTAGTTATGTTGGAATTTTCTTGAGGACAGACCCCCTACTATTTTCAATAATAAGAGTACTAATTTACATCCCCATCAACATTGTAAAAGAGATCCCCTTTCACCACATTCTCTCCATCACTTGTTATTTTGTCTTTCTGATAAGAGTCATTCTTGCTGGGATGAGATGATGTCTCATTGCATTTTTCTAATGACTAGCGATGCTGAGTATTTTTACAAATTTTGTTTGACAATTTGTATGCCTTTTTTTTTTTTTTAGACCAAGTCTCTCTCTGTCACCCAGGCTGGAGTGCAGCAGCATGATCTTGGCTCACTATAACCTCTGCCTCCCAGGTTCAAGTGATTCTCCTGCCTCCGCCTCCCAAGTAGCTGGGAATACAAGCATGTGCCATCACACCCAGCTAATTTTTTGTATTTTTAGTAGAGACGGAATTTCACCCTGTTAGCCAGGATGGTCTCAATCTCCTGACCTCATGATCCACCCGCCTTGGCCTTCCAAATTACTGGGATTACAGGCGTGAGTGTATGTCTTCTTTTAAGAAATGTCTATTTTTATCAACATTGGCCAATTTTAAAATAACATTTATCTGTTTTTCTGTTGAATTGTTTGAGTTCCTTATATATTCTGGATATTAATTCCTCGTCAGATAATTAGTTTGAAAATATCTCCTCTCATTCTATAGGTTGTGTTTACACTCTGGTGGTAGTTTTTTTTATGTGCAGAACATTATCAGTATATAATCACAATAGTTTGTTTTTGTTTTATTGCCTCTGCTTTTGAGGTCTTATCTATGATAAAATCTTTTCCCAGACCAATTTCTAAAACATTTTTTCCATTTTCTTCTACTAGAATTAGAGTTTTGGGTCCTAAGTTTAAATCTTTAAGCCACTTTGATTTGGTTTCTGTGTATGATGAGAGACAGGGATCTAGTTTCATTTTTCTGCATAGAGATATCTAGTTTTCCCAACACCATTTATTGAAGACTGCCATTTCTTCAATGCAGGTTCATGGTTCCTCTGTGAAAAATTAGTTGGCTGTAAATACATAGATTTATTTAAGGTTTCTCTATTCTGTTTCATTAGTCTGTGTATCTGTTTTGAGGAAAGTAGCATGCTGTTTTAGTGACTATAGCTTTGTAGTATATTTTGAAATTCAGTATTATGATGCCTCCGGCCTTGTTCCTTTTTCTTGGGATTGCTTTGGCTATTGAGAGTCATTTTTGGTTCCATACAAATTTTGTAATTTTTTTCTATTTCTATAGAGAATGTAATCGATATTTTGGCTGAAATTGCATTGAATCTATAGATATTTTTGGGTAATATGGTTGTTTTAACAATATTATTTCTTCCAATCCATGAACATGGGGCATCTTTCCATTTTATTTGTCCTGTTCAATTTCCTTCCTCAGTGTTTAATAGAGTTCCTTATAGAGCTATTTCATTTCCTTAGATAAATTTATTCCTAGATTTTAAAATAGTATTGTAAATGGTATTCCTTTCTTGATTTCTTTTTAGCTAGTTTATTACTGGTATATAGAAATGTTATTGATTTTTGTATGTTGATTATTTTTATTCTGCAACTTTAGTGAATTTATCAGTTTAAGATATTTTTAGTGGAGTCTTCAGAGTTTTCTATAAATAAGATCATATCATCTGCCAACTGAGACAACTTGCCTTCCACCCTTTCAACTTGAATGAAATTTACTTCTTTCCTTTTCTAATTGCTCTGGCTAAAACTTAGTGAATAAGAGTAGTGTGAGTGAGTATCCATGTATTATTATTCCCATTTTTCTTTCAGCTTTTTATCATTCAGTATAATGCTAGCTGTGGGTTTGTCATAGATGGCTTATATTGCTTTGAGGTACATTTTTTTCTATTCGTAACTTGTTGAAAGTTTTTTTTTTTTATCATTAATGGGTGTTGAATGTTTTATCAAATTATTTTCCTGTATGTATTCCTATAATTACATAGACTTACCTTTCATTCTGTTGATGTGAGGTATCTACATTTATTATTTGTGTGTGTAGAACCATCCTTATATTCCTGGGATAAATCTCACTTAATCATGGTGCATACTCTTTTTGATGTGCTATTGGGTTAGATATGGTAGTATTTTGTCGATGATTTTGCATCTATGTTCATCAGGGTTTTTGTTCTGTCATTTTATTTTTGGCTCCTTACCTTGTTTTAGTATTAGAGTTATGCTGACCTCACTGAATGAGTTTGAAAGCATTATCTTCCCCTCAAGTTTTTCGAGTAGTTTGATAAAATTTTGCATTAATTTTTATTTAAATGTTTGGCAGAATGTAGTAATAAAGCTATTCAGTCTTGGGCTTTTGTTTGTTTGGGAGACTTTTTATAACTGATCCAATCTCATTAATTATTCTTGGTTTGTTCAAGTTTACCTTTCCAAAATACAATTTTTCTTTTTTTATCTTTTGTATTTTTTTAGTCTCAATTTTATTTATTTCTGTTCTAATTTTTTAATTTCTTCTTTTCTGCTAATTTGGGGTTTGGTTTATAGTTCTTTGAGTTGTATCCTTTGGTTGTTTATTTGAAATTATTTAAATTTTTTTTGTAGGCATTTATTGCTATAAACTTATCTCTTAATACTACTTTTCTTGTATACCACAAGTTTTCGTGTGTTGTTTCTGTTTTCATTTGTTTCAACATTTTTTTTCTCTCCTTCCTTCTTAATTTCTTCCTTGACTCTTTGGTTGTTCAGAAGCATGTTGTTTAATTTATGTGTATTTGTACAGTTCAAAAGTTTCTCTTGTTATTCATTTCCAGTTTTGTTCCATTGTGGTAAGAAAATATACTTGATATGACTTCAATTAAAACCAAGTTAGACTTGTTTTGTGGACTAACATATAGTCAATCCTGGACTAGATGCTGATGAAAAGAATGTGTATTTTCCAAATTTTGAGTTGTTGGGTGAAATGTTTTGCAATGTCTATTAGGTTTGTTTGGTCTGTGGTGCACTTTGAATTTAATGTTTTGGGAGTGGTTTTGTGCATTTTCTGGCTAGATGATCTGTCCAATGCTGAGAGTGGAATGTTAAAGTTCTCAGCTATTATTGTATTGGAGTCTGTCTCTTCCTGTTAATTCAATGTTATTTCAAAAGATCTGTCTTCAAGTTTACAAATTCTCTCCTTTGCTTGGTCTGGTTTGTTTATGATGCTCTCAATTGAATTTTTAATTTCATTTGTTGAATTATTCAGGTCTAAGGTTTCTGTTTGGTTCTTTTTTTATATTGCTTTGTTGAAATTCTCACTAAGATCATGAATTTTTCTTTTTAATTTTGTTGAATTTTCTACCTGTATTATCTTGTATCTTACTGAGCTTCCTTAAGATTATTATTTTGAACTTCTATTCAGCATTTTGTATATTTCCTTTATGGGGGAGACTGTTATTGTAGAATTATTGCATTTCTTTGGGTTTATCATGTTTCCTTGAAATTTTGTGCTCCTTTTGCCTCTATGTTGATATCTGGGTATCTAGTGACACAGTGGCTTCTTCCAATCTTATGAAGTAGCTTTCATAGGAAAAGATTTAGTTATATAAATAAGTCCTGTGGTGTCAATTAAGTGAGTTTCACTGGCTTGGCTCTGGGTGGATGCAGTAGTATAGTCTCTGTGCAGTAAATTCATCCATGATCTGTGTTAGCAATGTTTGTGAGGTCCTCAGTGGCCTTTGTGGTAGCAGTGGTACAGTTTTGCTGGGGATTGGCTTACTGGGCTGTTTTTCATGTCAGCATCACACATGTATAAGAAGTAGGCTAGACTGGGGACTGGCTACTTGGGTCAGGAATGCCATACTGTTTCTTTTACCAGGGGTGAAATACATGCCATATCCATACATACTGTGGCTGCTTAACCAGCTCAGGAGGAAGACCCCAGGAGTGGATCCTGGGCTGTTCTTTCGGCCAGGTGTGCAAGCCTGTGACTGCTTGTCTGGCTTTGGAGTGTGTGTGACAGAAACAGGTCTGCTGGTCTGGGTTTGCAGCAAGAGGAATTGGTATATGGGCAGTGTGGCTGGTTTGCAGGCAGGTTTTCCAGGGGCAGGTCTACCTGGATGGTTCTCTGGCAAGGGTCATAGCTGCTTGGTTGGCTCAGGAGCATGCTCACTTGGGGCGGTTTGACTGGGATATTTCTCCATCTAGAGGTGTGGGCATGTGGCTGCTCAGCTGACTCAAGTGTGGGTCCCTGAGTCATTTCTCCAGCTAGGAGTGTGGGTACACAGTGGTTCAACTGGTTTGGAGTTGGTATCCCTACTGTGCAGCATTGGAGTAACAGGCTTTCCTGGGCTCAGACTCTGGGCAGTCAGAATTGTGGTACTGCAGCTACCCATTAGGCTTGAGAAATAACAGCAGAGCTTCAAGGCTGAAAATGTGCAGTGGCTAACAGCCCCTATAGGGGGAACTCCAGGATTGGCTCTAATTTTAATATGGCACTGTGATATAGCAGCCAGGGTTAAAGAAAGGTGAGGAAGGCACCTTTGTGCTCCTAATCCAGAGTAATGCAGTCAGGTCAATTCTAGGCAGCTCCGCAAACTGGACTCAGAGCTTGTAAAAACGATGGGATTTTCCTGTAGTAGGGGCTGCAGGTATCCTGTGGTGTTGATGAAGGCTATTGGAGGGTCTTCTGATTACTTTTTCCTCACAAGGATAAATCCCTTCTGGCTCCAAGCTGATCCAGGCAGGGGAAACAAAGCATTTGAGGAAGGATGCCTCCCTCCCCTCTCTATACTGTCATTGTGGGCTTTCAGGCTCCGCAGGGATCTCACCACTTTCTTGGTGCACTCATACGCTCTTGTTCAAATACTCCAGTCAAATTTACTATTCATTGCCTTGGTCCTTTTTTTGTGAAAAGGATGAGTGCTAGGTGTGCCTAGTCAGTTATCTTGCTTACATTATGCTAAACTCTCCAGAACCTGCAGTTTTCATTTGAAGAGGGAAAATGATTTATCTTTTAAAGTTGCTATGTTATCAAATGTATATAAATGCAAATTGAGAACTGCATTTGCCACTGACTCTTTCAAGCAGATTTATTTTAATAGCACTAACCAGTGGATCCAATGCTTTTCAAAGTCACTTTTTTAAATTAAAAGGATACATCTTCTTAATGTTTCTATCATTTCTTTAACTCACAAAGCTTTCTATATTTTATATTTGGAATAGTTTGCAAAAGGAAGGAATCTACGCAGTCAGAAATCAGAAAATGTGGATAAACTGTAGCTTCATAATTTATCCATTGTATGCTGTAAGACAACATAAACATTGTGAATGGTAGTTTCGCCCTCATTTGTGAAAGGGAAATATTAGCATCTGTTCTGCATATACTGCCATTTTTCTGTGAATATTAATTGTCATAATTTAGGTAAATCCATGTGAAATTTAAGTCTTATACAAAATATTATGTAAGAAGACAGTTACAGTGGTGGGTAACCAAAGACAGAGATCTCTTTAAGTTTTAATATCAAGTCAATGTGTTCTGATGGTATTTCTCAGTGGCATCATCTAATTAGAAAATAGATATATTGGATTAGAAGCTTTTGGACAGTTAGATTTATTTAGTATCGCAAAGTTTAAAATTAACTCTAATAAGTTCTTATTTTAGTAACTTTATTAGTTATTTTAGTAACTTTATTAGTCTATTCTCATGGTGCCATGAAGAAATACCTCAAAATGAATAATTCATAAGGAAAATTAAGAAAACCAGATAATTTGAATCTATATCTCCACAATGTCAAAATTTGTTAAATTCATTTATTAAACAGTTTTTATTTTTAAGGTTTTTCTGAAATATTTTTAACATTGTCTTGGATCCAACTAATTTTTACCATATTATTTACCATTATTATATAATATATATAATATGTAATATATTATATAATAATATAGAATATGCATTATATATTATGGATAATATATAATTAATATATATTATTATAATATAACATAATATATTATAATGTATAATATATATTATACGTAATACATTATATTACGTATAATATACATTATATATTATAAACAATATATAACATATTAATATATAATTATATATAATATCTGACATGAGATTGTATCTCAATGTGGTTTTAATTTGCGTTTCTCTGATGACCAGTGGTAATGAGAATTTTTTCATGTTTGTTGTCCTCATATATGTCTTCTTTTGAAAAGTGTCTGTTCATATCCATCGCCCAGTTTTAAATGGGTTTTTTTTTTCTTGTAAATCTGTTTTAGTTCTTTGTAGATTCTGGATATTAGCCCTTTGTCAGATGGGTAGATTGCAAAAATTTTTCCCATTCTATTGGTTGCCGGTTCACTCTAATGATTGTTTCTTTTGATGTACAGAAGCTCTGGAGTTTAATTAGATCCCCTTTGTCTATTTTGGCTTTTGTTGCCAATGCTTTTGGTGTTTTGGTCATGAAGTCCTTGCCTGTGTCTATGTCCTGAATGGTTTTGCCTAGGTTTTCTTCTAGAGTTTTTATGGTGTTAGGTCTTACTTACATTTAAGTCTTTAATCCATCTGGAGTTAATTTTAGTGTAAGGTGTCAGGAAGGGTCCTGTTTCTGCTTTCTGCACATGGCTAGTGAGTTTTCCCAACACTATTTATTAAACAGAGACTCCTTTCCCCATCGCTTGTTTTTGTGAGGTTTGTCAAAGATCAGATGGTTGTAGATGTGTGGTCTTGCTTCTGAGGCCTCTGTTCTGTTCCATTGGTCTATATCTTTGTTTTGGTACCAGTACCATGCTGTTTTGATTACTGTAGCCTTGTAGTATAGTTTGAAGTCAGGTAGCTTGATGCCTCCAGCTTTGTTCTTTTTGCTTATGATTGTCTTGGCTATGTGGGCTCTCTTTTGGTTCCATATGAAGTTTAAGGTGGTTTTTTCCAGTTCTGTGAAGAAGGTCGTTGGTAGCTTGATGGGGATAGTGTTGAATCTATAAATTACTTTAGGCAGTATGGCCATTTTCACAATATTGATTTTTCCTAACCATGAGCATGGAATGTTTTTCCATCTGTTTGTGTCCTCTGTTATTTACTTGAGCAGTGGTTTGTAGTTCTCCTTGAAGAGGTCCTTTACATCCTTGGTTAGTTGTATTCCTAGGTATTTTATTCTCTTTGTAGCAATTGTAAATGGGAGTTCACTCTTGATTTGGCTCTCTGTTAGTCTGTTATTGGTGGATAGGAATGCATGGCCAAAAACTGGAAGCATTCCCTTTGAAATCTGGCACTAGACAAGAATGCCCTCTCTCACAACTCCTATTCAATATAGTATTGGAAGTTCTAGCCAGAGCAATCAGGCAAGGAAAAGAAATAAAGGGTATTCAATTTGGAAAAAAGGAAGTAAAATTGTCTATATTTGCAGATGACATGATTGTATATTTAGAAGATCCTCATCGTCTCAGCTCAAAATCGCCTGAAACTGATAAGCAGCTTCAGCAAAGAATCAGGATATCAAGTCAATGTGCAGAAATCATATGCTTGTGTTTTCTATTTCAATTCCATTGTGGTTATAGAGTATCCTTTGGATGATTTTACCTTTTGGAATTTACTGACATATGTTGATTTTATGTGTGTGTGACCTTTACAGTAGAATGGGGAAAATATGCTTAAAATGATTCCACATATGGTTTAATAGTCTGCTGTCATAATCTTGAAATTCTTAGTTACTTTGAACAAAGATCTGCATACTTTATCTTGCACTGGGCCTCACAAATTATATATCTTGCCCTGCAATTAGGTCATGATTATTAATTGTGTTGCTTTCATCTTTTAAAATAACCATGTTATGTAAAAAACATATCAGGTACAGATAATGCCTTCCTTTTCCAGTGGAGATTCACTAATTTCTCCTCTAGTCAAAAAGAACAAGGGTAATTCCATTAATCTCATAAGAAACTAATGTCTGATGATGTTGAGTTGCATGTTTTCCTGTTGAGCTTGCATTGTTTGCAAGAACATTAAAATCTTCATGATCCCCCCTCTTTGTTCTGATCATACACTTTTTGTCTTATAGTTCATGATCCAAAAGCTAAAATACAGAAACAATCCTTCACATTATGGAGTATTATATTTCAGTGGCTAGAGAGTTGTCTATAATAATAGGTCAGTATATCTTCTTTCTGTGTCTGGAAATGGTAAGCAGTTTTGTTCTTGCCTTCTTAGCTTCCTATTTAAACCTTCATTAGGGACATTTCTCATCCTCCCTTTTAGAATTAAACATTCTTGTTGCAACTTACCTCTTTTTATTCTAGTCTAAGTAGGTCCCTAAAACAAATTATTAACACATCCACCTGAAGGTAGCTCATCAATATCATCTATCTTATTTCCATCCCACTAAAGTTAAGAGATAGGCTATTTGAGAGTATCTATAAATTCTCCTGAGATACATATGAAAAACTTTCATGCATATTGCCCTACTCAGTGAAATAAATTAATGAGAAAGAAGCATTTCAGATAAGGCTTTAATTTGTCATTACAACCATGTCAAAATATAAATATCATTGGGGTATTAGCTATAAAATATTTTTACAGGATTATGAGCTAAGTGCTTTGTGATTATCTGGATGAATAACTTATTGCTTGGGACATAACCAAGAGCTACAAGAACCTTTACAGTGTTAGGTCTCTGAGGAAAACTACTGCTTACATGAATCTATATGCTTCATAAACAAACCAATGTGAAATTATGGATGTGAACCATATTAACAGTAGTGAACTTTACTTCAACCACACAGTAACAAATTGAAACATCATGCACTAAAAGAAAAGCCCTTGGGAGCATTTGTTGACTGAAAAATGTTTTCTTTGAAATAAGTATTCCTTGTAGTTAATCATACATAATTATTTTATATACATTATGCTAATGTTATCACTTAGAATTCTGAAATCTGATGGAAGATATATTCACTTAGCAAGTGAAAAATATATCATTATCATTGATAAACTAGACAGAAGCTGCCTTGGCTTAATCGCTGGACATCTTTTGTCAAGAGCTGTGACTAGTTTAATGGGTAGTAAGTGATATAATTCCCAGAAGACATGTTTGTCTTATTTATAGGTCTCTCCTAACACAAAGCTAGTGAAAATTACTAACTTACAAGGTGCAAAAGTAACAGATATGAATAACAACCAGCCTAAACAGAAAAATACGACATTTTCTTTTCCTTTTATAAATAATATTTTCCATTCAATAAACTATGGTGTTTTCAAAACGGATGCATGCATAAGGGTTGATAGTCTACATTTTCCACAGAGATGTTCAGCATGTATTCTGTTTTTAAAACAACTTTAAAAGATGTTTTCACTGTAACAACTTTGTACACGGGAAGCACACATAGATTTAATTCTATCAACTTCATCAGTCTGTTTCAGGGATATAGCAGGAATTTTGGTGACAGAAAACAACAACTCTCACAAAGTGACTATGAAACAAGGAAATATAAGGTATGTTAAACATTTCTATATGTAGAAGTTCTACAAATGCATTTATAACAATAATATTTCCATTAAATGTCTTCTTTCACATCTGAATTTTATATACATGTATACACACACACAAATATACACACTCATATATATGTATATAATTCAGGTTATTCTTTTGACTCCAGTAATGATAATTATCTTTATCACAGACCAATGTAGATTACTTACAATCTTTCTTAGTTGATTTTACAACTAAGAAACTTAAAAATTAATAAAACCCCAAAATACCAAGGCAGTACAATTTGAATTAACAGCATGATTTTTGCAGGATAGGTGACTTTTTGATGCTCGCAATAAATAATTGACTTGAGCTTAGAACTGGGCAATATTAGGCCAAGTCCTATACTGTATTTAATTTATTTTTCTGCTTTACTTCAATTATTCTATTGCAGAATATACCTCTTTATGTAACTGGATTGTAGAATATGGAATTAAAATGTTAAGCCTTCCTATTTTTCTGAATCTCCCAAAAAGAATTATTGCTACTTTTTAGTATGTGCCATTTAGTAATTTTAAAACTAGCTAATTAAATATAAACTTCAGTTATATCAATTAAATCAATTATATATTTTAGTCCAATTAAAATTTTGTTAATTAAATCATATTTAATTTAATTCAATTATTTCATAAAACAACACAACCTAATGTTTCCTACAGCTTCATAGCAGGTATGTGCCAGTTGGTACATAGAATATGTGATGTTGAGCACAGAAATACTCTCTTCAAATTATAAATATTATATACTTCATTGTTTTTATTTGGCAGCATACACTAAGCTCTGTGACAAATTAATTCCCTCAACTCTTTGTGCTATTAATCACACTGAAAAGTTTCATTTGGATAGTATACAATACAATGTGACTTTTACTTAATGTAAATGTAACAGAAAACATTCAAATTCGGATGTGTAAATGTTTAGCATTTCAGATATATTAGTCATCATTATATACAATATGCTAGTGTTATTGATTGGGACAGGAGGCAGAGAAATTTTAGGTAGAAAAGGGTGGGGTCCCTGGCAAGGGCCCCACCCTCAAGCCTGGATCTGCAGCCCCTTTAAAGTGAGATCTTTACATCCCCGTTTTCCTACTCGAATGTTGCCTTTTCCAAAACCACTCCTGGCCTGCCCCGACATCTTGTACCCATAAAATCCCCTACCCAACTGGCAGAGAACAGAGGAGAAAAGAGAAGAAGCAGTCAGACAGCAGAGAGAAGCAGTTTGACTCCAGAGGGATGGCTTGAGGGCGGGACTTGGGAGAAGATTTCCACCAGACTGCTGGGCTCCAGGGAAAGATCACCTTCCTGCTCCATCCCCCTCCCAGTTCTCCTACCTGCTGACTGCCACTCTCATCAGCAATAAAATCCTCTGCATTTGCTACCCTTCAGTTTGTTTGTGTGACCTCATTCCTCCTGGACGCTGGACAAGGACTCAGATGCAAGTGCAAAAGGCTGTGACACTGACTGTACACTGAGCTGTTAACACTTAAGCCATCAGCAGACAGCAAAGCTAAAAGAGCACACTGTTACACACACTCTCTGGGGCTTCAGGGGTTGCAAGTATCCCCACAAGCTACCGTAGGACCGCACACAAAAGGAGGAGTTTTGCTCTTGCCAATGCCCAGAAGCACTCACTCGAGCTTCTGCACCCACTCGCCCACCTGCTCCCCCTCCCATGAGGGGTTGAGAACTTCCAGCCAAGTAAGCAAGGCATCCCTTTCAGGAGGCCTGAAAAGGGGTCAAGGAAAATTTTCTGCTTATTTCTAAGGATATCACAGGAAAAAAACTCAAAAATTTTTAAGTCTTGCAAATAATAAATGAGACTCAAAGAATATAATTCCATATGTATCAATTAGAACAACATTGCACTGAGCCACAATAAATCTATGCAGAAGAAATTATATCCCTTTACTGTAAATATTAAACAATATAAGACAATGCATAATTTTCCTGTGCTTTGTTATCATCATTATAACCATCATTTTGATACATATTATTTAAACTTTGTGTGGACCTAGTGTTCTAGACAATTCTATGATCAGAAAGATGAACCTCTCCTGTCCTTCAGTACTTTCATTTGCATCGACTCACACATTCATCTTTTCATTCCGTTCTGAAAGTACACATGGGTTCACTCATTCATTCATTCACTTCAGAAAGTATACATCTTCTCCAAGTATTCTTTGCAGTACAATAGGAAAAATTATATTGATACTAACTGACAGCAAACACACTATCATAAAATATCGGCATTTTGAGGCTTAGTAGAGATCACTGTATTTGACCTATTTTTCTATTTTGGCAACAGTTATACAATCATAGAATACATATTTTTAAATAATGATGCTATACAATATAAAATTAAGAATATTGTCTTTATATTTATCTACCCCCATAGCAAACAAATTTACTTTTTAGGATGTGATACTTAATAACTAGGAAACCAGACATTTTACTTACAAATAAACCTGCAATGTTATGGATATCTCTTCTAATTATTCTTGAAATGGAACATATGTATAAATATTTACTACTGCTTTAAAGTAGATTGCTTGAAGTTGAGAAAATGGAGAATGGTAGCAAACTAATTACAAATTGAAGTGTATCAGACACAATAACATATGTCTAAAAACTAATGTCGAATAGATAAGTGATCAAAATAGAAACTGTAGTTTAAAATGTACTTATTAAAGGATTTAAATATTAATAATATTTTGAGGCAGAAACATTGCTAATATGAAAGCATTTGTGGACATAGGAAATTATAAACATATACAGAAAAGATGGTTTGCTCTTTTATAAAAATATTTTGCTTGGGTCATTAGAGACTATCTTTGTCCATCATACCTTTAAAGAACAAAGATACAGACAAAATTTATTTTTAACTTCACATAACTAGGGAAGAAAGGAACCAAAAGTGAAAGCTTAGCTCTCTTCACTTTTTCTAGTCATTCCTTCAGTTTGAACTGAAAGAAAAAAAAGAATTTTCTCAAGTAAAATGAGTTCCCATTAAACCAAAGGTGGTTAGTTGGTTTAGGGTAGCTTTTAACATTTTCTGAAGATAATGTTTTGTGTCAGGCAGTATTAAATTCTTATTAACAAGTGTTTATGGTATTTTTAGAAGCTTAGAAAATTTTCCCTGACTTCTGAAGATATTCTTTTGAGTAAATATTGGATAAAAACTGAAGAATGCCTATATTAACTGCTACCTAATCTGGTGGTATTGAAAGAGGCCGAGTAGTAGAATGCTGTCACACAGTAGACACTTACCAATTGGTTATTGAAAAAAATAAATGAGAGAATAAACATGCGGCAATTAAACATTAGGAAATACTAGAACCTGAATTCTTTGAAGGCAAAAACTAGGTCTCTTTTATCTCCAAATAATTTTAATTTAGACTTTTAGTTTAATTCTCTGGAAACAGAATGTGAGATAGAGATTTTCATGCAGAAGTTTATTGGGGCATGCTCTCAGAAACAACCATCTTAAGGGGAGGAAGCTGGTAGGATTGGGCAGGAGAATTTGAATTGTAGTGCAGTGGTAGCAGACACCATAGTGGATTCCAGAAGGATCATGGAAGCTAGCGTGACGGTTCAGTCAAACCACATTGTGTCAAGGGGAACGGACGTTTATACTCCTGAATCAACCAGTTATTGAATGCAAGCTACTACTGGGGAGACAGCATGAACTTAAAAAAGACAGCTCTCTTTTATAAATGCAGATTTCTGAAGAAAGAATTGCTGTGAGCAGCCAACATGTTCAGAACACAGGAGACTGTATAGCTTAGCCCAAAAGGGGGTTTTGTGTGGCACACCATGTCATCCAGTACACCTAGAGAAATCTTAATGGCAATGGATTTTAACTTTTTTCCATTTTTTTTCTTTTATTCAGTAAGATGGAAGGGGGATTTGTGTGTTGTTATAAGTATTGGGTGTAGAGAAATTTCACATTATATAAGATAAACTGTCCTTGTTCTTAGAACATAGGCAACAACCGATAGAAAAGAGAGGTGTAGTGTGGCAAGCGCCCCATCTGGCTAAGCAAATGACTATGCTCACAGCTGGGCAGTGAGCCAAAGGTATGGGGTTCAGCAAAGGGGCAGGTGTCTCTAAGAACCTAAACATCCCGGAAAGTGTCTGAGAACCTACCAGGAAAACAGTCTCATCACCTAAACACGGTAGGCAAAGAGCCAAAAAATTAGCATAAAAGTAGTTTAGAGACAAGGGGCAACAGGGATCTCTAAAGCCCTCCTGCTACCATCCAGGAGTTTCTCATATATAATACCTAATAAACTCATCTACTTACCAAGTTCGATTTGTCTAGGTCATTTTTTGGTATCCCATCTTGCTCTGTTTGGGGGAAGGTTTTTTTTAAAAAAATGTGATTCTGGGTTTTTCTCACTGAATAAGGTATTTAACAAATATTTTATATCAAGTCTATGTTGTCTTTGGGCTCCGAATTGATACAGTTTTTTGTTATGCTACAGCCATCTTTAGTCTTTCTTCAGCATGGAAGATATCAAATGAGTTTTTAGTTTACAGGTGCTATCTTTGGTTTATATCTTTATTTTATATTTTCAGAGGGTAAAGTTCCAATCACTAATAACCCCTATTTCTAGGGGAGTTTCCATATGTTACTGTTGATGTATTTAATGTTAAATACGATAGAAATCTAGAACAAATAAGCCAAATTTGTACAGAAATGCAGCTGAAAGTTTAATTATTCTTATTTGTTTCCTTTATGTTTGCTATGAAAATAAGAGACATGGGAACTTCCTTCATGTTCAAATTCTGATCTAGCCTGTGAGATCCTCTGTACTTCGCATTTCTGATGAGGATGCTAAAAGTAGAAATGTCTCCGTGTGAGAAGAAACTCAGGGAGAGGATGTTGCTGGCTACCTTGTAGGGGAAGATGGTTACCAAAGAATATTGTATTATTTGGTACAAAGAGAAGGAAAACTAGGGCTTATGCAGTTTCAGCTACTACCTTGGCCATCAATTCATAAAAAGAGAATGGATTAAAAAATTTCTCAAGATTTAACTAGGCAATGCACACTCATATAGTGTTTCTACATCCCATGTACTCTTTAATATACTTTACAGAAATTATATAATTACATATTTATAAGGACACTGTAAAATAGATGCTAAAATCATTTGAACTTTACAAATAAAGACACTAAACCATAAACATGTTAGGAAAGACATTAAATACTAGGTATCCAGTTATTACAGGATTTTGGAAATCAAACCCCATTTGTCTCTTGTTCCAGAGTGCATGCTATAAAAACTACTCTATTCTGGAATCTGAGTATCCTTCCCTATTTCCTTCCCCTCATTTCAAACCATTAAGAAAAAGAAGCTTGACAATAATTGAAGCATCAAAACAGAAGTGAGAGGTGTCCAATAACAATTAACTACTTTATTTATTATTTATAAGTGCTTTTAATGTAGAAAACCATGCATTTTTATCAGAGCCAGCTAAAGGAGGAAAATACATAGCTCTGATTCTCATATCTTGATTTTCTTTTTGGTATATTACCTCCATGTTCCCACTCTCTTTCCACAAATTCTATCCCTGCAACTACAGTTTCAAGCGATTTCTAAATTTTGGTCAGATGTTACAGTTTTCCACACAAATATCAGATTAAAATGAATTTCAGTTTATAGATGTATCTTGACAACTAATCAGATTAAGATATTTTAAAAGATGTTGTTCTGTATGTGTTACTATTATAAAATGATATATAATGTCTGATTAAAGTCAGCGAGTATTTGAAAATCTCAGAAGAGTCAACACTTATAGAGAATAGGCAGGCAAGAGTTATTTCTCAAAGATAGCAGAAAATGATGGCTTTCTGATTTTTAACTACCATTAATGATCACACACAACAAGGCCTCTTTTGTATATAGCTGTTTATACAGGAAACAGTGAAATAAAAGTAGAAGTACACAAGAGAACAAAAGGACATACATGTGTGTTTGTTTGTTTGTTTAACCTAGAAAACTCTGACAACAATGTCTCCTCATCTCCAAATTTCCTTACATAGGGTGTGTAGGCATGCAGGAAGTAGGCACAAATGGTACACCGTGCGCATGCCAGTGAACACAATGAATCAATTACAGAGAATTAGATACATTTGAATTACTGCCATTGTTTAATTCACTCTGCATACTCATTATAGATGCAACAAATAAGGGTTGGCCCAAATTGCTTTTAATCAGTCTGAGTGGCTTTGTTGAAGTTGAATACTTTGATAGTCTGATCATTGCTTCATGAAAACAACAGTTAGAAATTGGCTTGAGATATCTGGACCACTAGCGTCACATTTAGGAAATTTGTACTGAGAAAGAAAAAAGTATCCCCTGACATCTGGAAACTGACCTGACACTAAAGATTAGTCTCAGTGTTGTTAGAAACTGGCCTGGCATTCACAACTAAATTGTAGCGTCCTCCTGTGAAACATAAGTAATCTCAGAACACTTCCATCAGACCAGGTCACTCTGTTATCATGTGCCCATGATGATGTGAGAGAAAGAAACAAATAAGACCATTTCGTTATCTCATCTGAGCATAGACAAACAAGGTCATCATTAAATCAGAAAATATCAAACACTCCTGTCTTCCAGCTAATATGACTACTGATTCTTCGCCAACTGCAGCTTTGTCCTTATTTCTTCCTGCCTTCTAGATAAAAATTATTAAGATTCCAGTTATGACATTTTCCTCACTTCTGACCAGCATTAAATCCATAAAAAAGGTCCAATTCATTCAAGGATAAACAGATTCACTTAGTATAAGCCCTTTCCAACATCCTATGAGTTGCCCTGTGGTTTCCCACAGTGAGTCTCCCTCACTATGTTGCATTAATAAACCTAACTGGTTAAATTACAGTTGTGTTCTTTGGCTAACAGAATAGATATTTAAAATTTAATTTAAAATATGTAAGAAAACCTATAAGTGTATATATATGTATATATATGTAAAATATAGTGGTGTTAATGATCAATTTAATTATGCATATTATAAATATATACATTTTTTATTTGTAAAATGAAAATAAACTAAAAATGTAAAAAGTTAAATGTAGATATATGTGTGCATACTGTAAATTTCTTTCACCTTTACTGAATATTTGAAAATTATTTGTACTATTAATTTAAATGGAAAACTACACACACACACACACACAAACACACACACACATTTTTTCCTTTTCCTCTACCTGCTCGCGCCTTAGGAATACAGTCTTCCCTCTGTATTCATAGGGATTGGTCCCAGGACCCCTGTTGATACCAAAACCCACAAATGCTCAAGTCCCTTATATAAAATGTCATAAAACTTGAATATAACCTACAAACATCTTCCCATATGTTTACATCACTTCTAGATTACTAATACTATATAATACAATGTAAATGCTGTGCAAATAGTTGTTATGCTGTATTGGTTTTATTTAAATTATTTTTGTTGTTATATTGTTTTCTATTGTTTCCTTTTTTTGCTGAATATTTCCCATCCACAGTTGGTTGAATCTACTTATGTGGAAAATGTGGATAGAGAGGGCTGACTATATGTTGAACATTTAATGAAATATTGTTGCAGTTAATGGTCATATAGGTCTTCTTTTGAAAATAATAGAACAAATGTATAAAAATATGGTTTTAAAGACTCCAACATCAATTCCCTTTTTTGATGATTGATTTATTATTGAATTCTTGTTTATGTGAAACTGATTTTTTGGGGGGTTGTATGGTAGTTGCATGTATCCTTTTTCTATTTCAATAGGCTTTTGGAGAACAGGTGGTATTTGGTTACATGAATAAGTTCTTTATTGGTGATTTCTGAGATTTTGGTGCACTCATCTCCCACGCAGTGTACACTATACCCAATGTGAAGTCTTTCATCCCTGAACCCCTTCCACACTTTCCCCCAAGTTCCCAAAGCCCATCGTATCATTCTTATACCTTTGCATCCTCATAACTTAGCTCCCACTTATGAGTCAGAAATGCGATGTTTGGTTTTCCATTCCTACAAACTTCACTCAGAATAATTGTCTACAATTCTATCCAGGTTGCTGTCAAGGCCATTATTCCGTTCCTTTATATGGCTAAGTAATATTCCATGGCGCATGCATATATATATATATATATATATATATATATATATGTCACATTTTCTTTATCCACCCATTGATTGATGGGCATTTGAGCTGGTTCCATATTTTTGCAACTGCAAAGTGTGGTGCCATAAACATGAGTATGCCAGTACCTTTTTTGTAAAATTACTTCTTTTCCTCTGGGTAGATACCCAGTAGTGGGATTGCTGGGTCAAATGCTAGAAATACTCTTACTTCTTTAAGGAATATCCACATAGGAGCTGTAGTAGTTTACATTCCCACCAGCAGCATAAAAGTGTTCACTTTTCACCATTTCCACACCAACAGCTATTATTTTTCTCATTTCGTTTCTTATGACCATTCTTGCAGGAGTAAGTTGGTATTACGTTGTAATTTTGATTTGCATTTCCCTGATCATTATTGATGTTGAGCATTTTTCATATGTTTCCTGGCCATTTGTATATCTTCTATTTTGAGAAGTGTCTATTCGTGCCCTTAGCCCACTTTCTGATGGGATTGTTTGTTTGTTTGTTTGTTTCTTGCTAATTTGTTTGGGTGCCTTGTAGATTCTGGGTATTAGTCCTTTGTAGGATATATAGATTGAGAAGATTTTTCTCCCAGTCTGTGGGTTGTCTGTTTGCTCTGCTAATTTCTTATTCTGCTGTTCAGAAGCTTTTTAGTTTAAGTACATTCTATTCATCTTGGTTTTGATGCATTTGCTTTTAGGTTCTTGATTGTGAAGTCTTTGCCTAAGCCAATGTCTAGAAGGTTTTTCTCCAATGTTATCTTCTAGAATTTTTACGGTTTCTGGTCTTAGATTTAAGACTTCGATCCATCTTGAATTAATTTTTTGGATAAGGTGAGAGATGAGGATCCAGTTTCATTCTACATGTGGCTTGCCAATCATCCTAGCACCTTGTTGAATGGGGTGTCCTTTCCCCACTGTATGTTTTGGTTTGCTTTGTCAAAGATCAGTTGGTTGCAAGTACTTGGCTTTGTTTCTGGATTCTCTATTTAATTGGCATATGTACCTATTTTTAATACCAGTACCATGCTGTTTTGGTAGCTGATTTTAAAACATATAATAATAGCAAAATAATTTATTTATTAAACTCTGATTAAATTATTGGCTTTTTGAGTCCTTCCTCCTATGTCTTAGCATAGCCAAAGGATTTAGCATGCTTTTGATATTTAAGATGGGATAAGTTTGAGGTGATCACTTTTATTTTTATTAAATTAATTAATTTTATTTGTAATTTTTTTCTCATGTACATAGCTATATATAGCAAGAGGAGGAATTTTATAAATCCTTCTATTTCACAAGAACATAAGCACTTGGCACATTGCATTAAAACTTTATGCCAGAGAAAAAATGCTGGGACATGACCATATCATGCCTTCATACTTCTATTTCTATATTCTCCCTAAAACAGAGATAGCAATGAAATTCCAATTTTTAACTTCACATTAAATTTCTTTATTTCTCTCATGGATACAGTATAAAAATATATCTATGTCTTTCCCATCATTCAAACTTTCTGTTTTCCTTGCCCAACATTTCACTTTCATGTAGAAAACACCACTGGAGGAAACTGGTCAAGGCCATCCCCTCTACTCCTGCTCTTTAAAGAATACACCACACAACATTGATTTTGTTTTCATTTTTATTAACCATTTAGCCCTCACAGGAACACTACTGGATGTGGTCTCTCAAACACACTCAGCCCTAGCTATCAACTCAGGTGCTGTCAGTAGTATCCGCTGGACCCATAGAAAAACATAGACATGCTGGTCCAGCCAATCTCTGGAAATGCAGGAAACTCCCTTTGCTGGCCTCTCTGCTTTCCTTGCTGTTTTGGGCTGTTTCAACCACCTCTGACCCTTCATGTTTTGCAAACAATAACAATAACTAAGCATCAATCTCTTTATTTATCTAATCTAGGACACATAGATCAAATTCTCCTTATATACTCTTGGTCTACTCATGGCAGCCCCTGAGCTTCACATTTCTGCATGTCATGTCTCTCCCACCTTTTGCAGGCAATCATAATTTATATACTGTTTCTCATGGAAATATCTGATATGAACTGGGAAAGACAAAACACCCTTTCATCCTCCCCTGTGGCTCTCAATGCGTAAAATTTAATTTAAAATTATTTTGAGTCACTAACCTTCTTTTCTAAGGACTGGAAAAGCTGATGAGGATGAAAATATAAATTATCATTTTAGTTTACTTTTTGGCAAGTTCTTTGGTGTAGATCTAATATCATTTTTTTGTAACATGCAAACAAATATTACCTATTATTTGCATCTTTTGATCTCAGGCAGTTTTGTTCTCTGAAACTGACTTGTCTTTACTTTTCCTGTACTGTGGATAGTCAGACATTTAAATATATGGGTGTGAAACCACAGCTATTTGGCTTTATTATTTGTATTTCTTTAATGATTCTATAACCTTATCATGGAAAAATAAAATAAAACTTTGTAGGAGTTTTTTGCATAAATCTCCAGGCCCAGAGTCACACTTCATTTTGTAAGCCATCCTTCAGTGTGTCTGCCTTTTACTCTCCGAGTCTTTCCTCAGGAGGAAGACTCCTCCTTTCATAAATGCACAATGCAACCAAAATGCATTATTCATGAGTTTGAACTGCCTGGGCTTCCAGCCACAATACATACATTGCAATCTTTGATATATTAAGATTTTTGTAAGTTGACTTTATTCTCTAAATAGACACATGAACTGGATTTGAATGTGCATTCTAAGATTTTCCCAAACCTGTGAAGGAGAACTATATCACTCAGGGAAGGACTCATTAGTGACATTCTGTCCCAGTGCATCAGTGAGACAATGGGGCTTAATAATATATTGCCAGGTGTCACATATCAGTGAGCACTGGGGTGAGGAGAGAAGTCACTTTAATCAATTATTACTGCTATGTTTCATCACGGTGTCACCAGTTGGCACTCAGGAACACAAACCTATGCAGGTGAGATTAGAATATTGCTACTTTCATTAGTCTTATCTTTAAATTCAAGGTGAATAAAAAAGATTGTTAAGGACTTTTCAAAAAGTAAGTGTGGTGATTTCAATGTTTATGCAAACACTGCCAATGTTGTCAGGTAGCAAATTGTTAAATGATTCGTAGAAATTTTAAGGTATTTGAAAATTCTACTCATGAAATTGTAACTAAGTTTACATTCTTAAGAGTAAACATAACTGTAGATCATGGGATACTGACTATTTAAAAATTACTTGAAGGACTTACCTATGTACAATCATACATACACATAGTAAGAAACACTAAAAAAGAGAACTCCTTGTCAGTCTTTACATAACTTTTCTATATATGTTGATGTAGCTTTATTCATATATTCCAAAATAACCTAAAATATAGTCTCACCAAGGCCATATACTTTGTATATGTTTCCTTTAACTTTTAAAATTTTAATGTAATCCTAATTAAAATAATATATTTGGTTCTTTAATTTTCTTCCAAAGCACATTCATATTCTGTAAATTTTCAGAGTAAATTTTCAAGTTCAAAAAGAAAAGCTATTTGAACATTTGCTTTGAGTAAACATTTTTTTTTAAATATATTGTTTATAAATATCAGAAGAGAGTGTTGTGAATCTGGATTAGAGAGGCAAAAAAAAAAAAAAAAGAGTGGTAGGCAGTTCTCACTTCTATTGTCTATACTCACAGAGAAATGTTTAGCTATACACAGGGGCCAGGTCCAACCAATCACAAAACCTCTTTAACAAGTCCTTATGTGTGACTTTCCCTGTTGTCTCAGAGTTCTATGAGATGGAAAATGAGGATAGTACACAATATTTGCCTACGCATTCTGAAAAATGTAATGTAATCTGATGAAAAGCAAATCAGGCTTTGGGGATGAATGTTTCAAAACTTTAAAGTAAAACGTCTTCAATGTGCCATTACTACATGCCTGGTAATGCGGCATTCTTGAGCATTCCTGTGTGCTCACTTCTCTCTCTCTCTTATTCTGTTTTTAAAACCTCATATAAATTTCCTACATGTGTCTCTATGCACCTAATCACACTCTATTTTGCAAACCATTGTTCAGTGTATTTGCCTTTTCTAATGAAATTATCTCCTCAGGAAAAAAATCTCTCTCTCTCTCTCTATATATATATGTGTGTGTGTGTGTGTGTATGTATATATACACATATATAATCATTTCTATATAAATATAATCATTTCAATATAATCTATATATACAATTATTTCAATATTATATACACATATATATATATATACACACACACACACACATATGTAGAGAGAGAGGGCTGTGTGTGTATGCAAAAAACTAAGTAAAATATTTTAACCAACAACTAATCTGCAGCCTCTTTCTCATGTGCTATACTCCCTTTATCTGCCTTACTCTACCCTCTCTGATTCCTAATTTTCTATATGCTCTCTAATCATGGTGACTTACCAAACTTCACCTTTACTCAACTCTTGTACATTATTTTGTGAGTCACATTTCCTCCTGCTGATGTGTTAATGTTTCTGATTCATACTTCACCTTTACTCAACTCTTGTACATTATTTTGTGAGTCACAGTCCCTCCTGCTGATGTGTTAATGTTTCTGATTCATAGTCCTTGCATAACTTTCCCTCTGCCTTCATGAAATTGAGGATGATATTTAAAATATTGAAAAACAAATAAAGTAGCAGCTCATATAAAGTATTTACTCTTTAGTTACATGGAAAATCTTGGGAAGAGTACAGAGCAGTGAATGTGCAAAGAAGTACTTAGTGACTCAGAACATCAGTCAATTTACCAACCAGTTTAAATATATCGTAACATCTTAATGATTACTACAGTTGTTTTGGTTTTAATTTATAGGCTGAAATATTAGACCACAGTGAAAATGACTTAGTGATTCCACCCAAATGTTCTAAAATTTAGACCCAACTCTTACTACTCTTCCTTTGCAGACACTCCCAAGTCTTTGGAAGCTTTGTTGTTCTCCTGTACTCTTAAATAGCAATATCCAAGTCTTCTTAGAGTCAGAAATGGTGAATCAATGCAAACCTTTTTAAAAAAAATTTTTTTTTTTAAAAATTAGTTTCAGTTGAATTATTTCCATAGCAATTTAAATAAACTAACAACATCCTACTTCTTCAGAAACTTTGTGCCATCAATGATATATTTTTATTATTTTCAATGTCTTTGTTTCCATTGATTAAAATTTTACTTGGCTTCAAAAATAAAATGAAGTTGCCTAATTCTCAAATTCCCGTTTTCCTTTATTTCCTTGTAACTATTCCCTTTAATTGTCAAGCTTCTTAGAAGTTAAATCTATACTCTTCCCCGTCACATTTTATTTATCTCTAATCTCATATAATCTGAATTTTTCTTTATATCTTTACTGCATAGGTTCTAGCTAAGATTATCACTGAAATTCAAGATGCCAGACATGATGATTTCTCTTTTTCCATCAACAGACATGTCTTTTGTAATCTCAACATAGTTCTATGTTCAACCATGAACCGAACTCTTCTACTTGTACTTCTTTCCTTCCTGGCCCCTGCGACAGTGACCTCTGCCTTAACTTCTACTTTCCTAGTCATTCCTTCTAGGTGTCTTTTTAAGAGGATTTCCTTCTCTTCCATGTGCAGGTTTCTTTTCCATGGTTATTTTCTATTCTTCCTCTCTTCTCTGTTGTTTACTCTTTCTGGATTTTCTTACTCAGACAGCAAGAATGTGAGAAGTAACATAACTACATATTGATAAATACTAAATACTTATCTCCAACCCTTTTTGCTATAAGGCATTCTTCTTCTTGCCAAACCTGTTATTTTTATGCCTTATATGTTTTCTCTCATCTACAATTCTACTGCAGGTACACTTCAATTCTACTGCTGTTCCATCAATTTTCTATTTCAAAACTGGCAAATTGTTTGTGAATTCTATCTTGGTTTATTTATTTAGCCAAGATGTTGTACACTTTCAAGATTGTCCTATTCTAGGCCTTTGTAAGGAGATAAATAAGTGACTAAAGATTGCTTCCTAAAGATTGCTTTTAAGTCTTTGCTGCTCAACTTTACCAAGTAAAAATTATTTTACTAATATCCACAAGCCTATTCCATATTCATGAGCACTTTAAAAAATTATAATCAGGTTTCTTCTTATTACATATAATATATAGTATATTATATAGCATAAGCCATGTAATTTACAGTATGTAATAAATGTATACTATATAGTATATTATATCTAATTAATATATGAAAATATAGTAGGAAATAGAAATTATAGATGAATAAAGAATAGTAAAAAATAAAAAAATATATATAATCTAATAACTTTAAAATATTTCCTCACCATCTTTATTTATAGGTATGTGTGTATAATGTAATGTGTATTCCATGTATACTGAATATCTATATCAAGCTCTAATTAATTTATAGTCTATTTTTCTTGGTTAAAAAATATAAAGAGGACCTATGCCAATAAATATTCATTTAAAACAACAGATTTTGTGTGCTGATAAGGTTTTTTATTTCTTA
This sequence comes from Plecturocebus donacophilus, assembly GCA_004027715.1. NCBI lineage: Eukaryota > Metazoa > Chordata > Mammalia > Primates > Pitheciidae > Plecturocebus > Plecturocebus donacophilus. The sequence goes on along the minus strand of PVKP010008657.1, from coordinate 38,837 downwards.
AAAATATGAAGTCCCATTTAAATGTTTCCATGTTTAAATGAAGTTACATAGTAATGATTATATTGAAATGAAGAGATACTGGTTCAATGAATTCAATACTTAGGATTCAAGATATGAGAATTTAATCTCATTCAAAATGGAAGACTTCTATTCGAAAAGGTCGACAACGAGGAACTGACTCCAATAATGTCATAACAAGGCTGTGTGCTTTTATCTCCACCCTCCTCACTCTGGCTTCAGCACTATCTTGCTGTGGCAGCCTCTTTTCTGTCATGGGCTCAGCAGTGAGTGAGTATGAAAGACATGGCTTTGATCCACTGAAAAGCCCAGTTCTCCCTAGAGATTAGGTTGTCAGTCAAAGCATAGAAAATATACCACTTGTCAGAAAAGTTTCGCTTTAGTAACACACAAAAAAAGATTTAAAATGTGAAAACTCAGTACATCTTCTCACTGAACCTATCTCTATTTTTTAAGACATGTCTTGTCTCAGTCTTTGCAACACATCTCCTTCCTGATAAGCACAAACTATGTATTTGAGCATCTGTTTGCTTTATTCTTCCACCATAAGTACACGAGTCAATTGGATTAAAGAGTAAGTGGCTACGTGTTACCTATTACCTTAGCTAGTATGAGAACAGAGAGTAGAAGAGTTGGCCAGCAATCACATATGATTAAATTACAAGCTTGTATAATGCTAAACGTCTACATAAAATTCAAATTTGCTGCCAAAACTTTACATTTCTTTTAAGCCACTTGCTTTATGGCATTACAAAAGTTTAAACATCTGGTTTTGTTTTCTCCATTAGTCAATTTATCTCCAACTTTGAGAAGATTTGTACAGATCTGGAGTCACTAGCCTATCCTTTCACACTAAAATGTTCCAAGGAGATAAAGCTTGCCGGATATACTAAAGAAGATAAAACCTGATGGGTATATTAGTTTTAATACAAAGAAGATAAAACTTGCAGGACATACTGGCTTTAATATTAACCTCAATTCTTCAATTTATGTTTTTCATATACCAACATAATAATAATTATCTACTCTTATTTTAGATCTTAAGTTATTCATTCAACAATATTTATTTGGTGACTGCTTTGCTTCATACTAAACATTAGTTTAGAAACCAATAAAAATAGAAATGAACAAAATAGGGACTTTCCTTGTCCTTATTGAGTTTATACAGAGAAGAGCACAATAAATTGTAAACCAATAAATCAAAAAAATATTTCATGTTATTATCATGCTATGATGGAAATCAAGAAAATAATTGTGTTAGTCAGAATCCTACTAATAAACTGAAAGTACACTCAATTGGATAATCTGACTCACACTGTAATAATCAGATAGTTGTATTTGTTGACTTGATTATTTGTTTTGTTTTCAAGAAGGATTTTTTTTACAAAGGTTTGAGTGTAATGGAACCAAGAGAGATAGTGCAATGACTTGTTGCTATAAACATCCGAGCTATTACCATCCTAGACCTAAAGAAATAGGCTGTATGAAATAGTCCAGCACTCAGGACTCAGCGATCTTGTTTCAGGGACACAACCAGCCCATGAGCACATCACAGGTTGGGGAGATAGAGTAACAGGTTTGATTCCTGGCTTTGTTTTTATACCTTGGACCTTCTGCCGGAGCTCCTTACAGGTGGAAGCAAATCAGAACCAAAGGTTTTTATCGTTCTCCCCTAGCAGAAGGCAAGCTAGAGAAAAGGGAAAGCAGATCTGAAGGGGAAAATGAAATAAATTCAGTACAGTACTATAACATAGTAACCCAGTGAGCTGGGGAAGGGCAGCAAGGGAGCCACTTTATAGACGATGGTAGGGCAAGGACTTTGAGAGCAGATAAGGTTCGTGTTGACACCTAAAGAATGAGAAATAGTATGTCAATTAAGAATCAACAAAGGTAACATCATTTGCCAAGAAGTTTAAATAGGAAAGAGCTTGTGTTCAAAGAACAGAAAAGAAGCCATGATGAATATACTAAGCAACCACAGAATGCAGGTGATGAAGGTAGAAGCAGGAAGTGGCTGGTTACTCAGACTGTTGAAAAAATATAGAGAATATGGAAAGAAGAGCAGAAGCCAGGAAAGGGCTAGACGACTATTGTAGTGCCTAGGGTAGGAGTAAGAAGTGGTCAGATGCAGACTCCTTTAGAGGTAAATATTCCAAATGAGAGATTATAATGACCTGGAATAGGATGAATAGTTGCTCAAAGGATGGTGAAGTAGGGAGAGATCTGAGTTACATTTTGAAATTAAACTAATAGGTTTGCTGACAGATGGGAAGAAGGAGATGAAGAAAATAATTTTCACTCCAACAGTGGGATATATGATTGGTAATTTACTGAGATGAAAAAGACTAGAGAGAAACAACTTAATAAGAAAGCTAGGGATCAAGAATTCTGCTTTGGTAGAGTTAAATGTAAAATTCCCTAGAAATATCAAGGTGGTGATGTCAAGTTAGCTGTTTACTCTCCAAGTCTCTAGTTTATAGATAGGGGCTAAATATAAATTTGTCATTGGAGTAGTAATATTTAAAGTTACAGAACTGAACAAGTTCACTCAAAGGAAGAAGTCAGAATGAGAAAAAAAACATCTCAGGACCCAGCTTGGAGGCTGGCAGAAAACGTAAACGAAAAGATAGTAAAATCACTAGACTATACTTGAATATTATTATAGTCACGTAATGTCGTCTCTTGTCTAGTTTATAAACAGAAGCCTCTGAAGTCTTTAATTTTCAACTTCCAGTAGTAATATGAGAATATTTGCAAATATATATTTGAATGTTCCAGTACATCAAGTCAGCTAAATATATTATACAACGTAAGTGATGATACTATTTATCCTATTCTCAGCTTCCCTTAAACAGAATAAAATGGTAATATTTCTCTTTTATTAGTGGAATTATCTGCTTCCTATTTGATTTTGTTTCATCTTTAGCATTTTCCCCAAAGAGTCTTCCCCTTTCAATCATATTTTATATTGAAACAATTTCAAAATATATCATGAAATTATGGTTCTTATGAATACATACAATTGGGCATTGTATATAGATTAACTTAGATTTTATTTTTTAGAGTAATATTTTTAAATTCCTGAGGAAAAATTCTCCTGTAAATGATAATATCCATGTGATAAATACAAAATAGCTAGTAAAATAAAAACTTATGAAATAAACATACGTGTGTTCTATTATCTCACTACCAGAAATAACACAGAGGCTGTTAAATTAAACAAATGATGTTATTATAGACTCCAGTACAGAAATTGTTTAATTGAATTATTATTATTTTTTGAGATGGAGACTCGCTCTGTAGCCCAGGCTGGAGTGCCTGGCACAATCTCGTTTCACTGCAACCTCTGCCTCCTGGGTTCAAGCGATTCTCTTACCTCAGCCTTCCGAGTAGCTAGATGCACCACCACTAGAAGATAATTGTTGCGTTTTTATCACAGACCAGGTTTTACCGTGCTAGCCAAGCTGATCTCTAACTCCTGACCTCAAGTGATCCACCCACCTCAGCCTCCCACAGTGTGGGGATTACAGGCATGAGCCACCAAGCTTGGCCTAATTTGTTTAATTTTAAACATGTTAAAGTGTAAATATATAATAACCTCATTAATTCATTTTCTATTTTTTCATAGTTAATATTTATTGAACATTTTAATATCTTGATTATTTAGTCATATAAATTTATTATATATATGCTGTTAAATAAAATGTATGAAAGGACATTGTTTCGGGCTGAGCTCCTGCACTAGGCCCCAGCAGATCTGACCAAACCAGAAAGAAATGAGTCATGCTAGGCACCATGTAATCAAACTGAACTTTAAAAAAGGACAGTTTTCCAAAGAACAGGAGATTCACGGAAACCATTCAGAAGGAGCCCAATTTGAAATAGCATAAAAAGAAAGTTGCATGTTTTCACTCATATGTGGGAGCTAAAAAAATTGATCTCATGGAAATAGAGATCAGTTTGGTTAGAAGTGATGTCTTGTTGGTGTCTCTCATTTGATCTGATGTGATCAACTTTTTAGCTCTACATCAATGAATAGAATGGTGGTTTCCAGATGGTGGGAATGGTAGTAGGGAGGGGAGAATAAATAAGGCCTTGTTAATGGGTACAAAACACAGTTAGATTGAAGCAATAAGTTCTAGTGTTTTATGGCATACTAGAGAGACCACAGTTAACAATAATTTATCGTATATTTTATAATAGCTAGAAAAAAATTTGAAATGTTGTCAATATAAAGAAATAATAAATCTTAAGTAATATATATTCCAATTACCCATATTTGGTTATTACATATTGCATGTTTATATCAAAATATCATGTATACCCCATCAATATGTACACCTATAGTGAACCAATAAAAATTTAAAATTAAAAGAAGAAAGTCCTTTTCTTTTAATTCTATAAGGAAAGTAATTTTGAAACAACCAATTTATTTTTGTTCTCTTTTTATACCTCTTCAGCACTTTTCTGCCTGTATAGGCTCCTCAGTGTGCCTTTTAATTTCATAGATGAAATACTTCCTAATTGGTGAATCTCTGAAAGAAGACAAATAGATCTTTAAACTAAATCTGTAAAATTTTGTTTTTGACTGTATATATATATATAGGTTCATTAGAAGTAAATTTTTGACAAACTTGTAAATGTAGGTCCTCATTTTCCATGTAATAAATTACATAGATCTATAATCCATTTCATGTGAAAACAATGTGATTAACTCAACATTGCCACATGACATATTTTGATCTGTTTTTTAAAACAGTGGTGATAAAGTTGTGCTGAACTGTTCACATCCTTCTACCATGTTCCTTTTCTATGTGCAGTTTTACTATGAGATATTATCTTCTTTCATCCTATCTGGAGTTTCTCAATCTTGTTTATCAATAACTGGCAAAAGAAAATAGGCATAGACTATATCTAATGAGATATCTTAGTTATAGAGAAATATTTGTTGGGTGTTTTAGAAGGAAAGAATGGTGAAGATTTTGAACCTTATATCGTATTTAACATGTGCCCTTCTGTATCTTTTGTGAGAATAGACTTTCAAAATGTCTTCTTTAACATTATCGAACATTATATTTTATAAATTGTTTCATCTTTCAGTGAACTTAATGACATGTGCAATTTAAATTTCACTGTTGTCATAAACTTAAGCAAAAAGATATAATCTTTATAGCCTGAATTTCTTCACGATTATTAAATCTGACTTCAAGCCCTTAATTTGTTCTTCATACATAATGGTCTAAACACCTGAGAAAAAATTCTGATGGTCAAATGTATGGTATTCATAGGTTTCAGGGAGTTACTATGAAAAAGTAAGTTATCAATTTAGGATGGGAGTTGAGTTTGCAAAGTTGTTTAAGTCAGGCCCATTACCTATAAAGAGACCCACCTTCAAACTAGGATAAGTAAGTCATAATTAGAAGTCCCAGGTTTCAGTGGAGGTCAAGTTTGGTTCTGTGCAGTGTCTCTGGCTCACATTTTTTTAATGACTTTGCATTACTTAGACAGGGTTCTCCTCTGTTTTGCTCTGAGACTAGTTTACTAACACCAAGCTGGTGAAATGATGTAACTGTCCACTTTTGACATCAAGAAACCATGATTGCTGAAGGGAGAGCAGACCGCTAAATATTCAAGTTCCTCCTTAAATTCAGGACAACAGAGATTATCATGTTATTGTAAGGTGATTGTACATGACTGTGATTCCTATAGATTATTCCACAAGTTGAAAACATATTTAAAATCCTTGTGGAAAACAAACCCACCATCTAATATTGTTTCATGTCTCCTCCTTTGACCTCCAGCATATTACCTGCTCAACAGAAGCCACCACCAAGAAGGCTTAGCAGAGCCTATATTCTTGTTAATTCTAGATTTAGTTCAGGTTTATATTTTTGTCTTTAGAAAGCCTGATACATGATCAATTTTCAATTAATTCTCTTTATAATGAATCAATTTAGGGTAGAATATATTAATAGCATCCTTAATTTGTCAAAAGGTATGTACCTTGCCTGTAAAACCTGAAATTCTTTCCATTTCTTACCCCATGTCTTGGACCACTCCTTTCCTCTTACTGAGTTAACATCACTGTACTAGGTCTTATCTTTTGCATGACAAAATATATTTCTACTCTGACCTATAGCCTATATTCTCCAGGGAAACATCTTTTTCCTTCCCATTCCCCTACATGAAAAAGTAACTTCCCATTCTTATCAGGACAATTATCTTTCTTCTTGAATGTCTAGGAAACAGTTGTTTCTGCTTAAAATGGAAGTTATAGCATTTAATCTGAATTTTATGAGGCCTTGTTTTAAAAAAATGTGTAAGGATTTTTTCCCATGGCATAATTTAAAATAGTTATACAAACATGAAAATCAGTATCAGAAAATAAAGAAAGCTGAGAAATGATACATAGCAGGTTGAGTAAAACAGAACATTACGTTTAGTATGTAGTTGAGTAAAAGCTCTAGAAAGAATGTTATCTGAAAATATTTGAGTTAATTAATCACTTACAATTCTACATTGGAAATAATACTCATTCACATATTATTTTAAAACACTCTTTGAGACATTTTATAAAAGCTATTCACAGCTTTTATCTGTGACAATATGGCATTGCAAATTTTTAGAAAATCACTCCCGATTATTACCAATCTTCTTTTAAGATCAGTGCTGTGAGACAGGGTGAAATCAGAACATCTCACAATTATATTCAGGTTAATCCAACATCTGTTACATATAAGATCTTATGCAGATAGAGATTTAATATCAATTAAAACATAACCTCTGCCCTAAAGAAGATGGGGTCTAGCAGTGGAGACTAAAATATGCACAATTATCTGTAATAGAAAACAGTGTGTGAATATACAAGGGAGACAGCAATTGCCAGAGGGTCAGTAAGTCAAAAAATAATCACGGAAGTAACACCTGAGCTGGGGCTCAATACCTGATTAGCATTTCAGCAGGTAGAAATGGTGAAGTAAATTCCAAAATGAGGGAATTAATAAGTAAAACTAAATGAGTGAATGAGTGCAATACATTACAGGAGATAAGAAAACAATCCGGTAAAAATGAACCGTAGCCTACATGGCATTCAAGTTAACTTGGGTCCAGACCTAAAAAGCCCTGCCTAGGCACTTTACACCATTTACTGAAACAACTGCTGAGCTGGGCTTTATGCATGCGTATTTTTTAATCTAATTTTGCTTCGTGTTTCCTATAGAAAAAGAATTCAGAAAAACATGAATACATTTATCCATACATCTTTTTCATTTGAAATACAAAAGCTTAATTGAAGCTTACTGGGAAAAATATGCATTCTTACAGCTTTAATATGTTAATGAGCAAAGGCCATTTTTTTTCCCAGCCCTCAAATTCATTATCAAGGCTTTATTTTGTTTTCATAACATTTTTCTTCAAAAATTTACAAAGATAATATACAAACACACCATTACAAATACTTTAAGCAGTTGCCATGTGTATTGATAAACTTCACAATTAACTCATTCTTACTCCATCCCTAGAGGTAAAAAAATGTTTGATATGTATTCTGAGAGTATATACAGTATATATTATACAAACACATTGTCTTTATGTAAAAATATATGTAAATATACATTGTTTTGCACCTTGAAATTCAATTCACTTAACCAGGTTACTTTATTGCTCACTTTTCTGGTATTAAGCTTAAGAAATAAACGGTTTTATCTTGCCTTCCTCCCTTATTTCAGGGTTCATGTTACCAGTGTCAAATGCCTAAAAAATTTTTCCCAGTATTACACCTATTTATGATAAAAGGCAAGTCAAAGTCCCCATAAGAAACTCTCTTTCCAGCTCTTCTTAAATAAAATTGACTATTTCTTCAATATAATCTGAAATCACTAGTTTGCAATCTAGTATATCATTAACTAAAAAACTTTCAGATTAAAAAATTAATTGCATGTTAAAAGGCCAGGAACAGTCCATATTGTGGATGGAAACTCCTACTGTGATTGCCAACTGTTACTCAAGTCTCATTGTTTCTTATTTTACTTCTCTTTCTGATTTTTCTTCACATCAATCCCTTCCCCTATCAAGATCATAAATTTAGAACCTCTTTTAGGTATGGCTAGCATGCAAAGAATCCTCTAATTTTGCTAACAACTCTTAAATGTAATTTTCTTCTTCTTTTTCAAAATATTTTATATTTGAAATTCTAATCTACTCAGTTCTTCTCATAGAAGAGGCTGGAGTCCTCCAGCTCAGGCAGACATTTTATCAGAAATGGGAGACATTTTCAAAACCAAATGGACCAAAATCCCATTTATGGAAAGAATTCCACTTAAGAAGCTTGTTGGGGCAGTGTAGAGACAGTCATGCTTTACGGATAAAACAGGAAAAATTATTTATTACAACTTATTATAAAACATTCAAGTTTTACTATTCTTTGTGATTTTACTGTAGCCAAAGAAAGATAAGTACCAGTAGCAATACAGGTAATATATTCTGAGGGACAGGTGGGCTAAGAAGGGAGTGAGAAAATAAAACCAGAACCGACGATTTGGAGTATTTCATTAGTATGTACTGATTATGCTGTACTGAGCCTGTACCTAGAAAAATTCTCTTTGTGAAACAGTCTATTAAAAATAACATTCTCCTTTAATGGTTTCTCTCTTAAATTCTAATTGCCATTGTGACAAACTGGGACATTACTTTATTTTTAATATTTTAAATGAGCATGATAAGTGTACATATTTATAGGGTATAATGTGATATTACAATTCATGTACACAATGTAATGATCAAATCAAAGTAATTGGGATATACATTACTTCAGGCATTTATCATTTATTTGTATTAGGAACTTTCCAAATCTGTTCTATTAAAAAGTGTACAATAAATTATTAACTATAGATACCCTACAATGCTATAGAACACTGTAACTTATTCTTCCTGTCTACCTATAATTTTGTGTCCTTTAACCAACCTTTCTCTAACTGCTTTCCTACCCTTCCCAGCCTTTAATAACCACTATTCTACCCTCTACTTCTATGAGATCAAGTTTTTTAACTTCCACACTTGAATGAGAATATGCAGTATTTATCTTTCTGTGCCTGACTTATTTCACTTAGCTTAATGTCTTCCAGGTTCATCCATGTTGCTGCAAATGACAGGATTTTATTTTTTTATGGCTACATGGTAGTCTGTTGCATATATACACCATTTATTAATTCATTTGTTGATAAACCTTTAGGTTGATGGTGTATCTGGGCTATTGTGAATAGTGTTGTAATAAATATGATGGTGCAGATATCTCTTTGATATACTGATTTTCTTTCTTTTGGATATATATCCAGTAATGGAATTACTTATGGTAGTTCTATTTGTAGTTTCTTGAGAAACTTCCATACTGTTCCTCATAATATCTGTACTAATCTACATTTCCACTTAAGTAAAGACAAACTTTGTAGGTATTTTTTTTTTCTCTAGGAAAATGACACATAGGTAAAATAATAACAATTATCTGAAAATTAAGCTTAGAAACTTCTCAAACTCTATTTTGACCCCTGCAGTGACCATTTACCTGTTGGGTCACTGTGATTGAAGGCTTTTGGTTTTAAGAGTGCCAAATAGCTTGGATGAGGAGGACTGGACTAGGTCAAGTTAAAATGATACATAAGTGTTTATTGCTATTCTTAAGGTCCTTCAGAGATTTATACTGATTAAATTCTCCTCAGATACGAAAAGCTTTGGCTAATTTCCAGAGTTCCAAAAGATGAATTTGATAACTTTACTGGTGTTTGTATGGTTTTCATAGAGAAGAAGATTTTTGGAAGTCCTTATTCTCTCATTCCTAATGATGTCACTTTTCACTTTCACCTTTAAGGTATGCAGCAAGACAAATTTATTTGCTTTGGAATTATGCTAGGTTATTTATTCAGCAATTTGCACATTTATCTATATTTATTTTAAATAATTTATTTACTCTTGTACTTATGTAGTCTCATTTTTCTAACATATATTTGGCTAATTAAATGTAGATGAGTATGAATATATTTGTTTGTTTTTCTCAGTGCATAAGTGAGTTTCTAGGGGTAAATTAGGAACTTGTAGAACAACTTTAGGCCCTACTAATGTTATAGTAGAGCACAGAGTAGTTTAGAAGAGCATATTTTTTAGGACCTGGAATTTTGCTGCATGTATAAATGGAAGTAAAACTGTAGATTTTACCCAAATTTGATTACAAAATATATTTCTCATATATGTTCAGGAACAAATGTGGCAAAAATTATGCATTTTTAAATTGAAAAAGATGGTCTATTAAAGCACATAGTTGAATATATTTCTGTATGACATACAATTTATCATTTTATAAAGGTCCATTGACCAGTTTTATATTAGCCATACCTAGAAAGAGTTAACTGCAGAGAAATATGAGATATTTGGTGAAGTGTTATCAGTGAAGCCAATAACACTCACCTCATAAAATACCTTATGCAGTTGTCCATTTATAAAATAAAATTTTCTTGTATCATCCTTTCTTCTAGGTTGTTTTACAGTTACTAAATAGTTCAACTGTTGACCAATAAATAACTATTGATAGATTCATTATTAAAACCTACTATTTTTCTATGGAAGTGCTGAACCCATTTAACAACATACTAAGAAAATAAGAGAAATGACTCATAAATAAAATCAGAACCAAAAAAGAGGACATTATAACTGAAACCACAGAAATACAAAGGACTAATAGATTCTTAAGAATAACTATGCACTAACAAATTAGAAAACCTAGATAAAATAGATACACTCCTGAATACATGGAATTTATCATAGCTAACATAAAAAACTACCTAGGAATGAATTTATCCAAGGAGGTGAAAGATTTCTGTGAGAAAATCTGAAAATCACTGATGAAAAAAATTAAACAGGATAGAAAAAAATTGAAAGATGTCACACTGTAATTATAACTCTAATAATTATAAAGAGTCATAATTATAGTGTGACTGAAGCATTTGTTTCATTTTGCATGATTTCTTTAGTAATATCTAATAGACATACTGCTTTGCATAGCAACTTGATTTTGAATAACTTAAAGGTAATATAAGCACAACTTCATGGAAACTGAACTACTGGCTCTTGAATGTTGACTGGATAAACAATGAATTGAAGGCAGAAAAAAAGATGTTCTTCGAAACCAATGAGAATGAAGACACAACATGCCAGAATCTCTGGGACACATTTAAAGCAGTGTCTAGAGGGAAATTTATGGCAATAAATGCCCACATGAGAAGCAAGGAAAGAGCTAAAATCGACACCCTATCATCAAAATTGAAAGAGCTAGAAGAGCAAGATCAAAAAACTCAAAAGCTAGTAGAAGACAATGAATAACTACAATCAGAGCAGAACTGAAGGAAACAGAGGCATAAAAAAATCCTTCAAAAAAATCAATAAATTCAGGAGCTGGTTTTCTGAAAAGATGAACAAAATATGCAGACTGCTAGCCAGTTTAATAATAAAGAAAAGAGAGAAGAATCAAATAGATGCAATAAAAAATGATAAAGGGGATATCACCACCGATTCCACAGAAATACAAACTACCATCAGAGATTACTACAAACAAATCTATGCACATAAACCAGTAAACCAGGAAAAAAATGGATATCTTCCAGAACACTTGCACCCTCTCAAGCATAAAACAGGAGAAGTTGAAACCCTGAACAGACCAATAACAAAGGCTGAAGTTGAGGCAGCAATTAATAGCCTACTAACCAAAAAAAGCCCAGGTCCAGATGGGTTCACAGCCAAATTCTACCAGAAATACAAAGAGGAGCTGATACCACTCCTTCTGAAACTATTCCAAACAATCCAAAAAGAGGGAATCCTTCCCAAATCATTTTATGAGACCAACATCATCCTGATACCAAAACCCAGCAGAGACTCAACAAAAAAGAAAATGTCAGGCCAATATCCATGATGAACATAGATGCAAAAATCTTCAATAAAATCCTGGCAAACTGATTGCAACAGCACATCAAAAAGCTTATTCATCACAATCAAGTAGGCTTCATCCTGGGGATGCAAGGCCAGTTCAACATACACAAGTCTATAAACGTAATTCACACATAAACAGAACTAAAGACAAAAACCACATGGTTATCTCAATAGATGCAGAGAAGGCCTTTGACAAAATTCAACAGCCCTTTATGGTAAAAGCTCTCAATAAACGAGGTATTGATGGAACGTATATCAAAATAATAAAAGCTATTTACAACAAATGCACAGCCAATATCATACTCAATGGGCAGAAACTGGAAGCATTCCCTTTGAAATCTGGCATTAGAAAGGATGCCCTCTCTCACCACTCCTATTCAATATAGTACTGGAAGTTCTACCAGAGCAATCAGGTAAGAAAAAATAATAAAGGATATTCAATTAGGAAAGGAAGATGTCAAATTGTCTCTGTTGCAGATGAAATGATTGTATATTTAGAAGACCCCACCTTTCCACCCAAAATCTCCTTAAACTGATAAGCAACTTCAGCAGATTCTCAGGATACAAAAATCAATGTGCAGAATCACAAGCATTCTTGTACACCAATAACAGACTTAAAGAGAGCTAAATCAAGAACGAACTGTCATTCACAATTGCTACAAAGGCAACAAAATACCTAGGAACAAAACTAACAAAGGATGTAAAGAACCTCTTCAAGGACTACTATAAACCACTGCTGAAGGAAATAAGAGAGGACACAAACAGATGGAAAAACATTACATGCTCATGTTTAGGAAGAATCAATATTGTGAAAATGGCCATACTACCCACTGTAATTTATAGATTCAGTGCTATCCCCATCAAGCTACCTATGACCCTCTTCACAGAACTGGAAAAAACGACCTTAAACTTCATATGGAATCGAAGGAGAGCCTGCATAGTCAAGACAATCCTAAGCAGGAAGAACAAAGCTGGGGGCAGCAAGCTATCTGACTTCAAACTATACTACAAGGCTACAGTAATAAAAAAAAAAGCATGATACTCGTACCAAAACATAGATATAGACCAATGGAACAGAACAAAGGCCTTGGAGGCAACACCACACATATACAACCATCTGATCTTAGACAAACCTGACAAAAAAGAGCAATGGGGAAAGAATTCCCTGTTTAATAAATGTATTGGGAAAACTGGCTAGCCATGTGCAGAAAGCAAAAACTGGACCCCTTCCTGATACCTTACACTAAAATTGACTCCAGATGGATAAAGACTTAAACATAAGACCTATCACCATAAGAACTCTAGAAGAAAACCTAGGCAATACCATTCAGGACATAGGCATAGGCGAGGACTTCATGACCAAAACAGCAAAAGCATTGGCAACAAAAGCCAAAATAGACAAATGGGATCTAATTAAACTCCAGAGTCCTGCACAGCAAAAGCAACAATCATTAGAGTGAATCAGCAACCAACAGAATGGGAAAAAAATTTTGCAATCTATCCATCTGACAAAGGGCTAATATCCAGAATCTACAAGCACTAAAACAGATTTATAGGAAAAAAACAAGCAAACATATTCAAAAGTGGACAAAGAAAATGAACAGACATTTTTCAAAAGAAGACATATATGATGCCAAGAAACATATGAAAAAATGCTCATCATCACTGGTCATTAGAGAAATGCAAATCAAAACCACATTAAGACACCATCTCACACCAGTTACAATGGTGATCATTAAAAATTCAGGAGACAACAGATGCTGGAGAGGATGTAGAGAAACAGGAACACTTTTACACTGTTGGTGGGAGTGTAAATTAGTTCAACCATTGTGGAAGACAGTGTGGCAATTCCTCAAGGACCCAGAAATAGAAATTCCATTTGCCCCAGCAATCCCACTACTGGGTATATATTCAAAGGATTATAAATCATTCTATTATAAAAACCCATGCACAAGTATGTTCACCGCGGCACTGTTTACAATAGCAAAAACCTGGAACCAACCCGAATACCCATTGATGATAGACTGGACAAGGAAAATGTGGCACATATACACCATGGAATACTATGCAGCCATTAAAAACGATGAGTTTGTGTCCTTTGTAGGGACATGGATGAATCTGGAAACCATAAATCTCAGCAAACTGACACAAGAACACAAAATCAAACACCACATGTTCTCACTTATACGTGGGTGTTGAACAATGGGAACACATGGACACAGAGAGGGGAGCATAATACATTGGGATCTGTTGGGGGGGGAATAGAGGAGAAACAGCCGGGGGTAGGAGGTTGGGGAGGGATAACAGAGGGAGAAATGCCAGATATAGGTGACAGAGGGATGGAGACAGCAAACCATATTGCTATGTATGTACCTATGCAACAATCCTGCATGTTCTGCACATGTACCCCAGATCCTAAAGTGCAATTAAAAAACAAAATATATATATATATGAAGAGGAGTAAATATTTTATTTATTTAGATTTTTGAAAACAATTAGAACTTGCTGCATATGAAATATAGAAATATAATGTATTTCTTTCCTAATATTTACATATATTTTTAAAATATATATGTCTGATATACATAAGGTTCTGTACAGAACTGATTTGGTTTTACTTGAACTGGAGCTAGGAACAAAGACAGAGAAAAGCTGACTCAGTAAAGTAAAGGTAGAGTGTATATTTTTGCCCTAAACAATAGGTACTTATAAAATATATTTTAAAATATTTATTTTAACTTGTCTTAACCGAATAGAGTATTGTGCTTTTGCTCATCTATATAACTGCTATACAAAGCTAGTAATCTGCTTTATCTTTCAATATAAATAGCATCTCACTTCCAGGGTAACATCTCTTAAATTATGGTCCGGGAACCATATGCAACACCCCAAGTTTGCTAAATCAGAATCTTTATGTTTAAGACACTAAAGTGTTTTTGTTTAACAATGCCTCATTCTGTTTAACAATGCCTCATTTTGTTTAACAATGCCTCATTCTGTTGAGATTATTATTTTGCTACAGTATGAGAAAATGGAGAAGATGGTACAGTATTTATTAATTTGCTTTAAATGAGAAACACAATCCATTCTTAATCTTCCTTTATACTGAAAACTGTTATTATACACGATATAACCACCTTATAGGAACTAGAGATTTGGAGAGTTTAAGATTATGTAATTTATACAAGGATATGTTAAGTTTTTAAAAAATCTATCAATAATTTATTACAGAGATTAATTTCTACTCAATGCATACTTAGGGAAATTTTCATGTGCAGGCATCTGATTGACCAAAGTAGCTTTGTCACACCAAAAGAAATAACTCATTCTCAACAAAGTTTGTATAATCACAAATGCCTTTTTTAAAATGGTAATGTGTTTTTATTAACAAATCAATGTAACTATAAATTTCTATAAAAGTAAGAAAATAAACTCTAAAATGCTAAAAACAGAGAGCAGCCATTCTATCAAATGATGGACAATGCATAACAATATTCACTATGGGGTATCTCAACAGTAAATTGCAAAATGGCAATTGACTAAAAGTGTGTATCTGAAGAAGCCAAATGTAATATTAGGTGACTTGGTGATACATGGATATTTACTTATTTTTTTTCATAGTGGCAATAATTTATGAATAAGAGTAATTAAGAAAGCTAGTTTAAATATTATAGAAAGTTGTGTTTCTGAATCTCACTGAGACATATTCAGTCCCAGGTATATTCTATATTAAGAAGGTATTAATCAAGAAGGATTAGTATTTAGCTACCTGAAAATGAGATCTGGAAACATTTTGTTGTTGCTCCATAGAATTTACATAAATACAAATGAATATGTATATAGAGATACTGCATTACACATTCCAAAATAACAAACCATGGAGCTTTAAAAGATTTGTTAATAGATTTCTCCAAGTCTTTAAATACAATGTTCTTCTGTACCAAGTAACCTACATTTTTGTTTTCCAGACCTCTTTACCCTTGGAAGCAAGTGATAGGGTTTTATTCTTTGATCTTTTAATTAATTCAGCTCTGATTTTAATTGCATCAACAATTAAACACCTGTACTACATAACTTTGTGCTGATCCATTGTAAAAATTTCCAGATTAGCCACACAACTCCTGTTAAAGTTAATGATGCTACATGCTAATTGCCCATGTGCCATGTAAAAATTCCCTTATGGTGCTTAATAACCCCTACACTTCCCCACTTCTTATCCTTGTCACCAAATGCTAAAAATCAGATTGTGCCACCTGCTATCAGCCCATACTTGCATAAATAACATGGAAAGGAAAAAAAGATACAGTAGGGAATTTTTTCTCATCTTGAGGATTTGAAACATTTTATAGTTTTGAATATATAGATATCAATCATAAAGCCTATGCTGATTCACCCTATGCTGAATTAATGCATTGAAATAAATATTAATGTAAGATAATTTTGGGACATTTTGAGTGCACAAATGAGGGGTTTTCTACTGACATTCACTGGTTATAAGCCAGGGATACTGCTAAATACCCAAATGTATGGGTTAACTCCCCACAATAAAGTATTACCCAATGCAAAATGTTAAGAAATCCTGTTTTAGACATTTAAATTATAATTTCTAAAATTTTCCCAGGGCAGGATCTAGAATATGTGTAACAGATGAGGCTAGTTTAGGCTATTAAATGACTAAATGTGCTCATACTAAATATAGAAAATATCTTTTAGGGAAGAATATTTACTGCTATTTTTACAAAGACATTTAAATTTTGTTATATTTATGTCTTGCTCATGTGGCACTAAGCTTTTCGACGACAAGGCAAGATAAAGACAGTATCTGTTTTGATAACTATTATATTCTAGTGGCAGCACAGGACCTAGTAGAGAGTTGCCAACTTCAACTAACTCACAACACTCCTGTGACATCTTTATTTATGTATGCATAATTTCTCAAAATAGGTTTTACTAACTATGAATTCATATTATAATCTCTATTTGCCAATCCATTCTCAGAAGAGAGACTTTTGGAAGGAACACTACCACCTAGAAGACTCTTATTACTTTCAGGATGAAATAAATAATTTGATAAAACAATACATGAAAAGACTATGTAAAGACATTGCAGAAGGGAAGGCAGGAGTGATTTTCTTTTCTGTACCATTACTGTGGAAAGTGAATATGATGACTTCTATTAGAAAAACTTTAAAAAATGCATTTAAATTGATCATTATAGGAAATGAGTTATATTACTAGTACTTTCATTTCTGCATATCCATCTGTATTCAGCTTTTTTCAAACAAATAACAGCAATAATAACAAACAGAGCAATAAAACAGCAGAAGTATAGAGGAGAGACATTCCTGTGTAGTATCTTCTCTGGAGTATATCCATAACACTTCTCTAAAATATTAATTTCATTAAAATGTTATATTCTACTAACTTAAAACTTCTATATTAGTAAATAGTATATACATATTAGTACATTACAATATATATTATATGTGTATTATATATCATGCATTTATTATATATAATTATATTTAAAATTATATATTAGATTATAATAATATAATTATACATAATGTTCTATAAAACATAGATGCATGAAATAAACAATATATTTTCATATTGAGATTAAAAAATAGAAAAAATGAGGTTTGTTGTAAAAAAAATATAAAAAGAACATTAAGAGCCTGTATCATCATTTTGACATATCAGAAAAGGCCAATTGATAAGTCAGAAGCTTAAAAAGAATATTGGCCAGGTGCAGTGGCTCATGTCTGGTAATCCCAGCACTTTGAGAGGCTAAGGTGGATGAATCACCTGAGATCAAGAGTTGAATATTGATTATCCACAAATGCAAGACTAAAAGAGAAGCCAAGTAATACACAATCATGTGATGCTAAACGTAAGAACATTAAATCATGTTTTCTAAAAGTCAAAAACATGCTACAGGATTGAATAAGTGAAATAATACAAAAGTATATGTGACTAAAATATTTTAAGGGGGAGGGTTTTGGTGGAGGATAACACAACAACTTAGGCAGAAGTTGAAAACTATGGAAGTTGAGAAAATGGAAATAGACTAACTTACATTGTTTTATTCTTGCATGCTATCATCAAATTGTAGTGTGGGAAAGCCATTTTTTGAAAGGATGATCTAAAATATCACTGTTCACTGCAACTTACTTTAAAAAATATTTATATTTGAGAAAACAGAATTCCAATATGTAAAAACAGTTGGCATAGACACAACTACCACAGCATAAGTCGGTAATTATGGCTAATAAAAAGTAATTTATTGCCAAATTCATAGGATTGCACACTGTTTTAAGTTTTTCTGGATACAGATCAGCCTGTTGAAGGAATGAAGCCCACATTTGAGTAAGTTCAAATATTTAATGGATCAAGATAATCTTTCACTAGTCAACAAGCAAGACAAAGCTAAAGATAGTATTATTCAGAGCCTCAAATTATCTACATTATTTTTAGTTTGCTTAAGAAACCAAGCTAAAATATCTAGAGATCGATAAAGACATGACAACATGGGAAACCAAAAGAGGAAAAAGACAATCAAAATACCAGCCTATAAGTCATCCAGACTATGAAATTATGCAACATGAACTATGAAATAACTATGACTAATATGCTAAGGAAAATATTCTTTGAAAAGCACTGGCAACTACATGGAAGAAACATTTTGAAGTTCTGCAAATGAAAATGGAATAACTAAAATTATAAACTTAATGTATTCAAAATTGAATTAGATGCAATTGAACAGAATATAGATAAACTGGAAGACAGAATAGAAGAAAATGGCGCTTTTAAAATATTGAAGGTAATAACTACCAAATCAGAATTTTATAATGAGCAAAAAATACTCTTTAAGAGTAAAAGTAAAATAAAAGACAATTGGAAATTACGTAGGTGGTCACCAGAAGAACTTACTCAAGGATATACTAGATTTTTTGGTAGAAAAATAATAATTATAAATAAATGTTCTGCTATGCAGAAAGGAAAGATTAAATAGATGATTACTTTAATATGTGGTTTTATAAAAGAACAGTGATATCTCATGAACAGAAACATATCTTTATTTCTCTATATCCATTTATCACGTATGTATCTACTTAAACAAGTGACAATTGTAGTACATAAGGCAGAAAGGCATAAATACAAGTAAAGTATTCAGATTAATGCTATGTAAAGTAAGTTATAAAATAATTAGTTTATATTAGACACAGAGCAAAGGTTTCACTTTCTAGAATAACTGATAAACCAACAGTGAAAGAATATGTAACTAATGAGCTAATTGAGTACAAAATAAATTAATAATTTTAAAAAGGCAAAACAGAAGAGAAACACAAGTAGACAAGTAGAAAGTAAATGCAAAATAGCATATCTAGTCTCAAATAATTCAGTAATTACTTTAAAAGTAAACAGATTTGCTGGGACCATTGGAGTGATTTAATGAGAAGCCAGCAAATCCTCTCACCAAAGGCAATGATAAAATTGACAGAATTTTTAATATAACCATTCAAGACTCTGGAAATTCTCTTTAATAAGCTGTAATCAAACAAAAGGAACTAGACAAAATAAGCATGGATTTTCAATACTCAGTTTAAGCAATATGTAGCATTACATTTGTGATGCAGCAATTTGTTCACCAAATTTATCTACATTGAATAGACACTTCTGGTTCTATGTATGTAGGGTAATTGTTAGATCACCTATTAAGCCTATTGCAGTGAACTCAGGAGGGAAATTAAAATGCACCTCTGCAGCTTCATTTTGGTCACTCTAGGGTTAGGGACTTCCTTCTGCCTCCAACTGAGTTCTAAATGCATCCTAATGATACCTCTTACTGGTCTGAGGGTGAAATAGATAACTGACTGTAGATAGAATTGTTTGCAAGATGTATAATAAGAGAGAGCTAACATTTTTGAGAGCTAGCCTTGACAAGGGAGGCTTCTTTTGAACTGAAGCAATTCATATAGATGGGTAAGAAGATCTGTTGAAGAAAATAGTAGGCTGGCCTTGTCAGGACCCTAAGCATTGAAAGGAAATATCTAAAATGTTGATGATAGTATAATTATGTTCATAGATTTTTCACTTCTAACTTTCTTTCAGTTTTCTCACCCATGCATATTTTAAATATAAGCCGACCTAGAGAATAATTTTGCTTCATTAAAAGGTAATAAAGCATAGAAAAGAAAGCATAATGGTGTTAGTAGCCAGAAACTAAAAATTTATATTGAGGTTTAAATGTATTTGAGAATAAATTTAATATTTAGCTTTGGTAAAATAAGATACATACATCTTTTTGATAAACAAAAAAGTACTTCTGTATGCACTTTTGCATAAAAATTTGCTCCCACTAATGGTAGTAATTTGTTGAGGTAGATGTTGTGATTAAAATTAGGGTCCTGCTGTAATTACTGTGTATGAGCTAATGAAGAAAGAATGACTATCAGAGGGTCAGGAGGAGAAAATGCTCCAAGGCTGTATGAGAACCACTGTGAATATGGGTGAGTGGAAAATGAGAATCCTAACAGCAGTTATAGTGACAGGATTGAGAGGTGCAGTGCCTGTGCTATCCAGTGGTAGCTGAGAGAATGAAAGCTGGCATTGTACTTAATTCTGAGCCTGGAGATAACTAAAATTAAGTGTTCCTTGTTCACTCATTTCTTCTTCTTTTTTTAATGTATTTTTTTAAACTCCAGAGATACAGGAAATATAAATACATATTTTTAAAGCTAACCTTTGTTGAATGCCAAAGAAATCTCAGGTACAGTTTTAAGGAAACAGTATATTTCTTTCTTACTGCAACAGAATAAGACAGTTATATTCTTTATCCAGTTGTAAATATGAGGAAATTCATTTCAGGTAAGATGAGTGCTTGACTAATGTTTCATATGGGCAAACTGGCAGAACTAGAATTTGACGATAAGATCTCTGAGTCCAGAATGAGCTTTTTAAAAACTAAGAACACTTCTAGCAATTTTATTTTAAATGTTCAATTGGTCATTCAACATATAACTATTTAGACATAGTTGTAAGTTATGTGTACAGATCAGTGAAAAAAAATTGGCATTATTCCTGTGGCTATAAGGAGGCATGTCTCAGAAAACAAACTGAAAAGATAGCAAACACATGAGCATCAAAAATGCAAATCAAATTTAAATTGAGATACTACTATACACCTACCAGAATGGCAAAATTTAAAGTGAATAACAAATCCAAATGTTATTAAGAACGGATAACATTCATTACCACGAATGTTAACAAATGGAGCTCCTTAAATTCTCATCCAGTGCTTCTGGCAGCATAACATGAACAATCACTTAAGTAAAATTGTGTTAGTCTCTTACAGTAAAAGTCAAACTTATCCCTACCATACTATTCAACAATTCTTAGGTATTTACTAAACAAATGCAAGCATATACACATATAAATATTTATAAATAATATTCTTCTTAGGAGTTCTGATCTTTGTAACCAAAAGTCTCTTGAGCAAAATGGATGAAACATATAGTAACATAGTCATAGAATAGAGTATCACTCAGTAACTGAAATAGCAAACTAACAATACATGCAACAATACAAATGAATCTTGAAATGAATAACAAGAATCTGGACACAAAAGAATAGATGTTTGTGGATAATTTATTTTCTCATTGGTCAATGAACTTAGCTTGTTTCTATATCTTGGCTATGATGAATAATGTAATGAACACAGGAGTGCAGATATCTCTAATGAGGTGCTGATTTAATTTTCTTAGACTTAAAAGACAGTAATGTTAAGATTGTTTGAATGTTTGAAAGAGTCAATAAGGGACTGCTTTGAATCTTGCTAGTTGTTAAATAATTTCATAATCACCATCACACTCATGGGAAATCATGTCTCTTTTCCATGAGACAATGTTAATGTGACAATGGCACAGACTTGAAACTTTCAGTGAATCTCATTTTTAATTTGGAGGTATTCTATTTGGACAGACCGTGGGCAAATAATAGTTTTATGTTGGAGCTCTACAAGTCCTAGCTTTTTATATTCTTCCAAACTGTGTTTGAAAACTGGGACATTTGATTTTTCTTTCATCTCTTTTTATCAAATTTAAATGGCACTTAGCATGGTGGCACATACCTGTAGTCCCAGTTACTTGAGAGGCTGAGGTGGAAGTGTCGCTTGAGACCTGGAGGAAGAGGCTACAGTGAGTGGTGATCATGCCACTGCTCCAGCCCAGACAACAGAGCAAGAGTCTCCCTCAAAATAAGTAAATAAATAGGCACATAATAAAACGCGTCTTTAGCATTTCCATCACTCTTCATGAAAATCTTAGCCAGACCATGGAGTTCATTAAGTTAAATTACTATTTTCTATGTTATTGCAGCCAATGGCATTGTCAAACTCTCTACCATAGCATAAGAAGAATTCTCCATTATCCAAATTCCAATAACATTTTCTTCAGTTTCTTTAGATTTTCAACCATAGTCTTTCTACGTGCTTGAGGTTTCTGCTATCAAATTTCTCAAGGTTTTTTCAGCTCACATCTTCCACCAAGTCCCAGATTCTGCCACATGTTTTAAGGTTTTGTTTGTTTGTTTTTTAAATGGAAGCATCCCACCTATGGGTATTGAATTTTGTTCTGTTTATTATTGCTGCTCAATAAAGCACCCCCAAATTAACAAATTTAAACAATTATTTTATTTTGCATACAATTTTGTGGGTCAATAATTTGGAAATAATCAATTGGGCCGTTCTGCCTGGAGTCTGCATGTGGTTACAGGCAGGTGTTGGCAGGGGCTGCTGTCTACCTGATGTCCAGGATGGCTCTCTCAGAGGCTTAGCAGTTAATACCAGTTGTCTGCTGGGAGTTAATCTGAATGATCTACCAGAATATCTACATATGACCTCTGTAAAATGGTTGTTTTAGAATTGTTTATATTTCTTATGCAGTCGATCACTTCCTCTAGAGATCAGAAATCCCAAAGAACTATGGGGAAGCTACACAACCTTGTCTATCCTTGTCTCAGAAGTTACAGAAATGACCTCTGCATTCTATTGGTTAAAGTTGTTTCAGATTAAAAGGAAAGAGCGTAGACATCATTCCTTGATCAAAATAGTCCCAAAGAATTTGCAGTAATATATCTGATCAATGAGCAAAGAAATTATTCACATATATCTATTTAAAATAATCATAAAAGGTTTGTGATGCAATCTGACTTTCTAAATATATTTGCTCTAATACAGTTTCACTTTTGTGCTTTTGAGATTTTTCTGTACTTACTTCTAATATAGCAATGGTGCTGCGTATTATTCTTTATAGTTTCATATATATATATACACACACACACACACACACACACACACATATATATATTTGTATTTATTAAATGGTAA
Source organism: Plecturocebus donacophilus (assembly GCA_004027715.1). Classification (NCBI taxonomy): domain Eukaryota; kingdom Metazoa; phylum Chordata; class Mammalia; order Primates; family Pitheciidae; genus Plecturocebus; species Plecturocebus donacophilus. The sequence goes on along the minus strand of PVKP010008657.1, from coordinate 15,460 downwards.
TCAGAAGTCCTCTAGCAATTCATTATTTTTTCTCTTTTCACTCAAATGCTTTCCCCCAAAAGCCAGAGAAGAACAGGAGGCACTTTTTAAAAAATTTATAAGAACAACTACAAATTATTTTTCATCAGCTTTTGACAGGAATTCTCTTCTTTGGCACCTTTTTATTTGTGAGTGTGAAGAAATTTTTCTTCCTAACTTCATTCTTTGGGATATATCATATAACTGTTTTTCTATTTAGTTGTTTTATAATCTATGCATTATTCCCAGGTGGGCTTATTTACAAAAATACTAGAAAGAATTCTTTCCTTGGGTTATGTGTAGGTGACAGTAAGTACAGTAATGGGTGATTTGAATATTTTATTTCTAGTATTAGCTATTTAACCCTTTCAAATGTTTATTATTTTCTTTTATCTTGGTTAATATATATTCAGTGTTCTTGTTTAATATGTGAGCATGGAAACAGTTTGTAATAAGTACAGTTTAACTTTATTATTGCTATTTTCCTTGAAATTATATTTTAAATCGTTCTATTGTATTATATGATAACTTCAAGTCAATCCTCTTCTCTTAAAACTCTTTCATTAAAGATGATGAAATGAAATAAAATTATTTCATTCAACTAGCTGTGGTATCAGAGTTCATGTGATCTGGGATAAATGATTTTGGTAAAGCTTACATCAAGGTGATCTTTTAAAAAGATAAATTCAGCTATCTAATCTACAATTTATTATTTCTCTCTCCATGAACTTTCCTCCCTTATGTGATTAGTGCCATCTGATATAATTTAGATAATTACCCAACCAATGTTTCTCTGAGCTTGCAGAGAAAAAAATAAGCAATTTTTTGAAATGTCATTAATTCTAATGGGTCACTTGAGTCAAAGTCAGAAAATTACTGCTTTAGGTCGGATTAAACAGTGCCCTAGTGATCTAAAACAGTTAATGCAATTTCCTTACTTAAAATTTAATTTATGCTGGGATTTAGCACATTTGAGAATCTTTGTGGCCAATTTCCAGTTGGCAATAAATTCTCTTGGTTTCAGTTCTGCTTAAGCAAATAATGCAAACACAATATATTTAGATGCTGTCTATTTTCTTTGTTTCTAACTAAGTGGGTTTGACCCTGAGCCACTAGTGACAGGGTGCACATTAGAGAACAAAAATTTGGCAGAGAGAGATATATCAATGATACAGATCAATTTCAAACCAAAAATAGGCCAAGGGCAATCTTCCTTGTGCTCACATGTCACCATATTTTTCCTGTCATACAGCCTAAAATGGTTAGCAATCAGCATTTATTTAGAAGCAAATGTACAACATATGAAGGATTCATGTATTGTTAAAACTAAATTCTACTGTCATCTGCTACTCATAACTCTTTAGCTCTATCTCTTATGAGTATAGTAACTGTGTAACAGGTACGTCATCTTCTGTATTATTGTAAACTTGTTCTAGACCAAATAAGATACATATTTACAGCCTAAGATTCTTTAAAAATACATAACTTTGATGTTATATAATAAGTTCATAGAAAAAGAAGTTCCTCAATTAATTTGTAAAATCAGAATTGATTATTCAATATTGACAAATGTGCTACAAAAAAGAGAAGTTATCAACTTCTTAATAAATACAGATACCAAAACTCTAAATAAGATATATGTTAGCTATTACAAAACAAGAATAAGTTTAAATAATTTATGACCAAATTTGGTTAAATTCAGTGATAAAATACCAAATCTATCAATGTAAAGAGTTACATCATAAACAACAGAATGTAAGATATTATTAAATAATAGATATTAAAAATGAGATTTAGTAATGTTTTGTAGTCATTACCAATAAAAATGCCCAGTGAAATAGAAATAGAAGCAATTTCATATAATAAAATTGTCTTTATCAAAACTTACAAATATTAACCAATATTACCAAATATTGACATTAAAAAAATATTTAAATAAAAATCAAGAATTATTTTATGGGGTGTCTAAAACTATGATTCAACATTGACTTATAGGAGAAACTAAATAATACTCAAAGAACTCTAGGAAAAGAACTTACAACTTCTAATATATGAAGATCTTTAAGGATTTTTATGTTATGAAAATAATCTTTTCTGTATCAAAGGTATTTGGCAGCTTTATATTAATAATGTTTAAGTTTGGCCCATACTTAATACTTTCCTTTTTACTAACAGCTCTGCTTAAGGAATTTGAGTTTAAAAGAACATGTCCGACAGATCCAAGATGGCCAATTAGGAACAGCTCAGGATTGCAGCTCCCAGAGAAAGTGCAGAGGGTGAGTGGACACCGCATTTACAGACGGATTTTTATTGCCCACGGACCAAGAAATTCCCAGGCAGAGGAGCCCCACTGGTCGCCAGTATGACTTTTTTGGCCGGTGAGGCTGTTTTGGCCGGTGCGGCAGTTCTCCTCACAAAATACACAGGTCCAGGTGCCATTTTAGCTGGCGATTGGAGCTCCTGGGATAGAGAGTCACCCATTCAACTGATTAAAAAAGGGGGACTAAAACAGGGAGCCAGGCAAGGAGATTCCCAGGCAAAAAAGCACCATGAATTTCAGCGTGGGTGTTTTACCTGGCACAGTGGGTCACTGCATGGGAAATCACACAGATCCCAGTGCCTTTTCAACAGGCAACTGGAACACCTGGGACACAGAGTCACCCTTTCAACTAGAAAAAACAGGGCTTTGAGGCAGGGAGCCAGGTGATCAGGCTTGGCTGGTCCCACCCCCACAAAAAAACAGCAATCTGAAATGCTCTGGATTGAGAGATTCACAGCAAGCGCAGCTGAAATGGGGACAGTCCAGCTCTATGGGGGAGGGGCGTCCGCCATTACCGAGGCATTCCACCACTACGGAGGTAGTCTGCCATGGCCAAGGCAGTCCGCCATTACAGAGAGAGTCCGCTATTATAGAGGTGGGCTGCCATTGCAGAGGCAGTTCTAACTATATCTGTATAAACCGGACTGCAGGGAAGTTCACAGGGCAGCTGGGCAGAGCTCACAGCCGCTTAGCAAAGCCTCTGCAGGCAGACAGTGACTAGGCTGTGTCCTGGCTGGGCAGGGCAGCCCTGAAAAAAGGCAGCAGCACAACAGAAGCTCATAAATAAAGCCCTAAATCCCCAGGACAGAGCACCTAGGGGAAAAAAAAAGTGTTTATGAGTTCTGCTGCAGCAGACTTAAACGCACCTGCTGAGCAGCTCTGAATGAACAATGGAGCTCACAGCTCAGCATGTGAGCTACTATAAAGGAAAGACTCTCTCCTCAAGCAGCTCCCTAACCCCCATATATCCAAAGAGTCACCTCATAAAGGGGAACTCAGACTGACATCTTGTGGGTATCATTCTGGGACAAAGATAGCAGAAGAAGAAACTGGCAGCCACCCTTACAGTTCTACAGCAGCTGCAGGTAATCCCCAGGCAAGCAGGGCCTGGAGTGCATCTCAGCAGTCCTACAGCAGAGGGGCCTGAATGTTAGAAGGAAAACTAAGCAACAGAAAGAAATAACTTCATCATCAACAAACTTCATCAATCAATGTCCACTCAGAGACCCAATCTGAAAGTCAACAACTACAAAGACGACAGGTGGATAAATCCACAAAGATGGGAAGAAATCAGTGCAAAAAGGATGAAAACACCAGAAACCAGAACACCTCTCCTCCTACAAGGGATCACAACTCCTCACCAGCAAGGGAACAAGGCTGGATGGAGAATGAATGTGATGAATTGACAGAATCAGGCTTCAGAAGGTGGGCAATAAGAAACTTCTTGGAGCTAAAAGAACAAGTTCTAACCCAATGCAAAGAAACTAAGAACCTTGAAAAAGATTTGACAAAATGCTAAGGAGAATAAACAACATAGAGAGGAATATAGGTGAATTGATGGAGCTGAAAAACACAACACAAGAACTTCGTGAAGCATGCACAAGTTTCAACAGCCAAATTGACCAAGCAGAAGAAAGGATATCAGAGGTCGAAGATCAACTCAATGAAATAAAATGAGAAGGCAAGATTAGAGAAAAAGGATAACAAGCAATGAACAAAGTCTTCAAGAAATATGGGACTATGTGAAAAGACATAATCTACATTTGATAGGTGTACCTGAATGTGATGGAGAGGATGAATCCAAGCTGGAAAATACTCTTCAGGATATTATCCAGGAAAACTTCCCCAACCTAGCAAGGCAGGCCAATATTCAAGTCTAGGAAATACAGAGAACACCACAAAGGTATTCCTCAACAAGAGCAACGCCAAAGCATATAATCATCACATTCATCAGGGTTGAAATTAAGGAGAAAATACTGAATAACCCTACCAGAGAGAAAAGTCGGGTTATCCACAAAGGGAAGCCCATAAGACTCACAGCAGATCTCTCAGCAGGAACCCTACAAGCCAGAAGAGAGTGGGGGCCAATAGTCAACATCTTTAAGGAAAACAACTTTCAACCCAGAATTTCATATCCAGCCAAACTAAGCTTCATAAGTGAAGGAAAAACAAAATCCTTTACGAACAAGCAAGTACTCAAGAGATTTCATCACCACCAGGCCTGCTTTACAAGAGCTCCTGAAAGAGGCACTAAACATAGAAAGAAACAACCAGTACCAGCCACTCCGAAAAATATCAAATGGGAAAGAGCATCAACACAATGAAGAAACTGCATCAACTAATAGGCATAACAGCAGCTAGCACCAAAATGGCAGGATCAAATCTACACATACAATATTAACCCTAAACGTAAATGGTATAAATGCCTCAATCAAAAGACACAGACTGCCAAGTTGAATAAAAATCCAAAACCCATCAGTGTGCAGTATCCAGGAAATGCATCTCACATGCAACGATACACAAAGGCTCAATATAAAGGGATGGAAGAAGATTTACCAAGCAAATGGAGAGCATAAAAAAGCAGGAGTTGCAATGCTCATCTCTGATAAAAGAACTTCAAACCAACAAAGATCAAAAAAGACAAAGAAGGACATTACATAATGGTAAAAGGATCAATGCAACTAGAAGAGCTAATGATCCTAAATATATATGCACCCAATTACAGGAGCACCCAGATACATAAAGCAAGTTCTGAATGACTTACAAAGTTCTGAATGACTTACAAAGTTCTGAATGACTTAGACTCCCACACAATAATAGTGGGAGACTTTAACACTCCATTGTCAATATTAGACAGATCAATAAGATAGAAAAGTAACAAGGATATACAGGACTTGAATTCAGACCTGGACCAAGAAAACCTAATAGACATTTACAGAACTCTCCACCCCAAATCCACAAAATCCACTTTCTTCTTAGCACCACATCACACCTTCTCTAAAACTGACCACATAATTGGAAGCAAATCACTCCTCAGCAAATGCAAAAGAACGGAAATCATAACAAACACTCTCTCAGACCACAGTGCAATCAAGTTAGAACTCAGAATTCAGAAACTAACTCAGAACAGGACACCTTCATGGAAACTGAACAACTGGTTCTTGAATGTTCACTGGATAAATGAAATGAAGGCAGAAATAAAGATGTTCTTCGAAACCAATGACAATGAAGACACAACATACCAGAATCTCTGTGACATATTTAAAGCAGTATCTAGAGGAAAATATATAGCAATAAATTCCCACATGAGAAGCAAGGAAAGATCTAAAATCGACACCCTATCATCAAAATTGAAAGAGCTAGAGGAGCAAGATCAAAAAATCTCAAAACCTAGCAGAAGACAAGAAATAACTAAGGTCAGAGCAGAACTGAAGGAGATAGAGACACAAAAAAACCCTTCAAAAAATCAATAAATCAAGGAGCTGGTTTTTCCAAACGATCAACAAAACAGACAAACCACTAGCCAGATTAATAAAATGAAAAGAGAGAAGAATCAAATAGTTGCAATAAAAAATGATAAAGGGGATATCACCACAGATTCCACAGAAATACAAACCATCATCAGAAATTATTACAAACAACTCTAAGCACATAAACTAATAAATGTGGAAGAAATGGATAAATTCCTGGACACTTGCCTCCTCCCAAGCCTAAACCAGGAAGAAGTCGAAATCCTGAATAGACCAATAACAAGGTCTGAAGTTCAGGCAGCAATTAAAAGCCTACCACCCCAAAATAGTCCAGGTCCAGATGGGTTCACAGCCAAATTCTACCAGACATAAAAAGAGGAGCTGACACCACTCCTTCTGAAACTATTCCAAACAATCCAAAAAGAGGGAATCCCTCTCAAATCATTTTTTGAGACCAACATCATCCTTATACCAAAACCTGGCAGAGACTCAGCAAGAAAAGAAAACTTCAGGCCAATATCCATGATGAACATAGAGGCAAAAATCTTCAATAAAATACTGGCAAACCAATTGCAACAGCACATCAAGAAGCTTATCGCCCATGATCAAGTAGGCTTCATCTCAGGGATGCAAGGCTGGTTCAGCATACAAAAGTCTATAAATGTAATTCACCACATAAACAGAACCAAAGACAAAAACCACATGATTACCTCAATCAATGCAGAGAAGGCCTTTGACAAAATTCAACAGCACTTTATGCTAAAATCCCTCAAAATACGTATTGATGGAACGTATCTCAAAATAATAAAAGCTATTTATGACAAACCAACAGTAAATATCATACTGAATGGACAAAAACTAGAAGCATTTCCTTTGAAATCTGGCACTAGACAAGGTTGCCCTCTCTCACTACTCCTATTCAATATAGTATTGTAAGTTCTAGCCAGAGCAATTAGGCAAGAAAAAGAAATAAAGGGTATTAAAATAGGAAAGGAGGAAGTCAAATTGTCTCTATTTGCAGATGACATGAATGTATATTTACAAGACCCCATCGTCTCAGCCCAAAATCTCCTGAAATTGATAAGCAACTTCAGCAAAGACTCAGGATACAAAATCAGTGTGCAAAAATCATAAGCATTCCTATATACCAATAACAGATTTAAAGAGAACCAAATCAAGAACAAATGTCCATTTACAATTGCTACAAAGAGAATAAAATACTAGGAATACAACTAACAAGAAACATAAAGGACCTCCTGAAGAAGAACTGCAAACCACTGCTCAACCAAGTAAAAGAAGACACAAATAGATGGAGAAACATTCCATGTTCATGGTTAGGGAGAATCAATATCGTGAAAATGACCATACTGCCCAAAGTAATTTACAGATTCAACGCTATCCCCATCAAGCTACCAATGACCTTCTTCACAGGACTAGAAAAAACCACCTTAAAATTCATGTGGAACCAAAAGACAGCCCACATAGCCAAGTCAATTCTAAGCAAAAAGAACAAAGTGGGAGGCATCACACTACTGGACTTCAAACTATACTATAAGGCTACAGTAATCAAAACAGCATGGTACTGGTACCAAAACAGAGATATAAACCAATGGAACAGAACAGAGGCCTTGGAGGCAACACCAAACATCTACAACCATCAGATCTTTGACAAACCTGACAAAAACAAGCAATGGGGAAAGGATTCCCTGTTTAATAAATGGTGTTGGGAAAACTGGCTAGCCATGTGCAGAAAGCAGAAACTGGACCCCTTCCTGACACGTTACACTAAAATTAACTCCAGATGGATTAAAGACTTAAACATAAGACCTAACACCATAAAAACCCTAGAAGAAAACCTAGGCAAAACCATTCAGGACATAGGCGTAGGCAAAGACTTCATGACCAAAACACGAAAAGCATTGGCAACAAAAGCCAACATAGACAAATGGGATCTAATCAAACTCCACAGCTTCTGCACAGCAAAAGAAACAGTCATTAGAGTGAATTAGCAACCAACAGAATGGGAAAAAATTATTGCAATCTACCCAACTGACAAAGGGCTAATATCCAGAATCTACCAAGAACTAAAACAGATTTACAAGAAAAACGCCCATTCAAAAGTGGGTGAAGGATATGAACAGACACTTTACAAAAGAAGACATACATGAGTCCAAGAAACATATGAAAAAATGCTCATCATCACTGGTCATTAGAGAAATGCAAATCAAAACTACATTGAGATACCATTTTATGCCAGTTAGAATGGTGATCATTAAAAAATTGGGAGACAACAGATGCTGGAGAGGATGTGGAGAAATAGGAACACTTTTACACTGTTGGTGGGAGTGTAAACTAGTTCAACCACTGTGGAAGACAGTGTGGCAATTCCTCAAGGACCTAGAAATAGAAATTCAATTTGACCCAGCAATCACATTACTAGATATATATCCAAAGGATTATAAATCGTTCTACTATAAGGACACATGCACATGAATGTTCATTGCAGCACTGTTTACAATAGCAAAGACTTGGAACCAACCCAAATGCCCATTGATGATAGACTGGACATGGAAATGTGGCACATATACACCATGGAATACTATGGAACCAGAAAAAATGATGAGTTCGTGTCCTTTGTAGGGACATGGATGAACCTGGAAACCATCATTCTCAGCAAACTGATGCAAGAACAGAGAATCAAACACTGCATGTTCTCACTCATAGGTGAATGTTGAAAAATGAGAATACATGGACACAGGGAGGGGAGCATCACACACTGGGGTCTATTGGAGGAAATAGGGGAGGGACAGTAGGGGGTGGGGAGTTGGGGAGAGATAGCATGGGGAGAAATGCCAGATATAGGTGATGGGGATGAAGGTAGCAAATCACACTGCCATGTGTGTACTTATGCAACAATCTTGCATGTTCTTCACATGTACCCCAAAACCTAAAATTAAAAAAAAAAGAAAAAAAGGACATGTCGAATAAATGTAATATAATCCCTTTGTGCTATGATAGTATTTACAAAATTTTTATCACAGCACAAATGCATGATATTACATTTATTAAAGAAAATTTTAAAGAATGTGGCAGAATCCAACTACTGACATTTAAAGCTCCAAATTATAAAAGTACTCATCAAAATATTTGTTTTTTAACATCAAAACAATCTTGGGAACAAATAAAAGAACATCACAGTTATTCTTTGGAAATAGTCTCAGAATACCTTAAAAAAAGACAACTATAGGGTACACGTTGTTTCACTTTGTGAGCTCAATACAGATGTCCTCAGGCAGGCTGTTTTGCCATGAAACATAAACTGTGTATGGCTGAACTGAGAAAGCAGTTATGCTTTTGAAAATAAATGAACATATGGAAGGGTTCCATTAATACATGACATTTACATGGAAAATCACTTGTCTCTTTTGTATTATAAGCTTAAAAAATAAACTATTTCTGATCATGGAAGTAATTCATGGTCCATGTAGATAATTTGAGAAATACGAAAATGTAAAACAATCAGGTAAACAAAACGTCCACAAATTCAACAGAACAATGATAAATATTAATGATAATATGAATTTTAAATATTTTCTATAAAATATTTATATGGAAAACATATATTCTGATGAAGTTTATAAATATTTTATATGTATATTGAATATACAGATGTTTGTATATATTACTACAAATTGGGATTTTTAATCTTTCTCCATGAGCCATGTATACAAAATGTATATATTCTTACACAATTACTGTATATTAATATATAAATATATATTTATATGTTGTCACTTTATGATTAACATTATTATTATATAGCTATTTCTATCCTTATAATATATATTTACTACAATTTAGGATATTCAAATACACTAAACATTTATTTAAACATCTTAATGACTATGTAAAATATCAATTTTGGGTTGATTATCATGGGCATATTAGGAATACTGTATTTCGTGCTAACAAAAATATTTCTTCTCTTGTTTAATCAAATTTTTTTTAAGTACAGAAGGGGTCTCAATATGTTTCCCAGGCTGGTCTCAAACTACTGGGCTCAGTTGATCTTCCCACCTGGGCCCCCCCAAAGTGCTGGGATTACAGATGTAAGCCACTGTGCCTAGCTATATTTCCTCTTTTCTAACAATTAAAATTATTTAATTTTTTTTCCTTATTGCTATGACTAGAAACTTTCACACCACTTTACCAGGTGAAAATTAGAATCTGTTTTGTATCCCTAATCATGATGGTATAGATCTGCGCTTCACTAGTAAGTTGATGATTAGGCATATAGTAAAATAAAGAGTCTATGTCATGTTAAGGAAGTATCCTATTATTCCTAGTGAAATTTTACTAATAGCTAGTACTAATTTCTATCAAATGTCATTACTGTATAATTTATCATCAAATTTTAAACTAGGTCAGATGAAGTACTTACAGTTTTACAAATAATTTACAAATTACCTATTGTTTTGCAATAGAGGATTAGTTCTGTTTCATTATGCTGGGATATTATTTCATTTATTTTGGATTCAACTGGATAGAATATGTAAAACGTTTACTCACATTTAGAACAGTGATGGGTTTAAATTAGCATCTTTTAAAATTATCTGACCATAACAATAAACCTGTGAATAAGGACATTTAAAAGGTCTTTGCTTTTTAATGATTTTGGAAAATTCTACATAAAGTTTCAAAATCAACATCAGCATATTCAAGGTTATTAAAAGTTCAGTGACATCACAAAATAAATTTATTCAATTTTATTGAGCTTAGAGCATTTCAAATTTATTTAAACATGGCATTCTTTTTCTGAACATCTACTAAGAAATTGCTTTATGCTATTCAGAACATATTTCGGAAATGCTAGCTTAAATAAATAATTGTTAGCCTTGCACCAATTTCTATAGATGATCAGTTATCTATCTTAGTATTTACTACTACATTTATGCAAAGTAGGTGCTATTCCCTATTTTCTTCACATGTTGAAATCTTTCACAGAATTAACATATTAGTTTTGGCTACCTTTACCTTTTAACTGAAATGTTCTCAGTAAAATGATGAATCTTATTAAGAAAAATCAAACCTAACAAAATAGCAAAAAGGGAAAAGACATGGCTTAGGCAAAGTGAGTCACTTTATTTTGGAAAGGATTATATGTTTTCAAAGAATGAAAGTAACACTACTGTGAATAACTATAACCAAAATATAAATATAATTAAACTTGAATTTACACATACATACACGATGAATTAATGTTCACCTAGGGAAATAACTTTTCCAAAGTGAAAGTTTGTGACCACAAGAATTGAAGCCCCGCGTTTAGTCGTCTAGTCTAACTGGCCGTCACTACAAACAGTGTTTAAATCTGTGTTTCTCATTCTATTACAAAAAGAAGAAGGTGTGGCAGGGACAACAAATACCATGTTTTCTGCAAGCCATTTCCTCCTTCTGGTCACAAAACTCTTTTTCCAGCCCCAGTTGCAGGGAGGTTGGGGCAAAATGACTGAGTTTGGACAATAAATATTTGCTGCAAACTGTTAAAAGTTATGTAAAACTCAGACTGGTTCTCAAAATATTCTGCACAATTTTTTAGCCCTTTCTTTCTTTATCTATCTTTACATCACAGAACCTGTATTTAAGATGTAAATGTCAGTAGATGAAAGAGACCTGACTCTTTGACTCAGTTCTTGAAGGACGGTCCAAAGAAAATGGTCCAGTATTAATCTGATGGTTTCAGTGGAAAAAAAACCTTTCATTATGCTAAGTCCCTAAAATTTGAGAGTTGTTTGTTAGAGCAATTAGATTTAATCTTTCTGAAAAATACCAGGACCCATCTGTTCTGAATTGACTTGATTTAAACCTTGATACTTTTTTTTTGCTTTCCCTTCCAACTAATGCATTTTGTTATACTGAAGATTAAATACCTAATTTAAAACTCTTTATAGAAAGTCATTTGAGATTGAGAATTAGATTAATTTCCAGCTTAACAAAATTTAACAATGTACTATTTGAATTGTTGAGTATCTTTCATAAATAAATATAAAACAAAGATAAAAATAGAACAAATTTTAAATGTAGAATAAATTAAAAATAAATTTTAAGTGCAGAATAAATTAAAAGATAATAAATTTTGAATCAATTTTTAACTGAATGGACACAAATAAGAACAATAATTTGAACTGCTCAGATATTTAGAACTAACTATTATCTATTTCAATGCTTTTATGGCTAAGAGCACAAAAAGTCTCAAAATTTTAAAATCAAGTAGTGACAAATGAATATTTAAAAAGTAAATTCATTTTTACATGATAATCTAGGATTCAAGAACATTTTTACATTTACTATTCAACTTTATTGTTCTTCTTATAATTCTTATATACTAAAAATTGCCTTTATGATAAATTAGATTACACATACCATAATTGCAAAAATTGAGATGTAATGTTAAATCTTATTAAAGAACAGTTTTTAAAAGACTGGTAGCTGGACTAAACATGATAATAAATTTATATAAGAAAGTTATTAAAGTCTGTGTAAAAATATGTAATTCTCTCATTTATATTAACATGGTTGTTTTCATAATAATTCATTCTTGAAAGAAGTGGCTTTTTTCTGACTCACAGTCTATAATAGTTATTAAAATTGTTTGCTGTAAGGAAAATGGGTCTACTGATTAATCTGTAGCTCTCCACCACAATTTCCCATTCTCCCTTTTTAGTCAATTCCATGGTGAAGTAGGTTCTACAAAAAACCTTCACCCAATGTTGTACTTAATGGTGAAAAATTGAATATTTCTGCCTAATATCAGGAAACACTGAACATTCTCTGCCTAAATCAGAAATTGGATGTCACCATCCAATTTCAAAATTTATTATATGGTACAGAATTCAAGACTTTGTGATACTAGCAGAGGAATACATAGGCTGATCAATGGAACTGAATAGAGAACTCAGGAATAGATCCATGCAATTATACCCAAATGATTTTTTATGATGATGCAAAGTTAATTCTGTGAAGGAAAGGTAGCCTTTTTAACATATGGTGCTGCAGCAATTGCCTACACAGACAATAAATACATAAATACCCTCAACCTAAATCTCACATATTTTGTAAAAACTCAAAATGGATCAAGGACTTGAATGGAAAATGTAAAATTACTATACTTTTGAGAAAACACATACAAGAAAATCTTTGATATCAATGGCTTGCAAAGAGCTCTTAGACTTAGTTTCAAAAGTGTAAGATATTAAATTTTTTTTGATATAATATACTTCATCAAAATGTAAAACAACAAAAACATTTACTCGGTGAAAGATCCTATTAAGATTAAAAAAATGTTTGCAAATTATCTGGCAAAGGACTAATGCCTATAATATATTAAGAACTTTTAAAATTCAACGGTGAAAACATCAAACTGCCCACTTAGAAAATGAGCAAAAGACAGTCACCAAAGAATATATACAGATGGCATATAAGCCCATGAAAAATGTCCAACATTATTAGACAATAGGGAAATGCAAAATGAAACCACAATGTGATATAACTACACACCTATCAAAATGTCTGAAATAAAAAATAATGACTAAAATGCTGACAAGATGAAATCAGATGACTCATACATTGTTGATGGAAATATAAAATGGTATAGCTGTTATTAAAAAGTTATTAAATAATTAAAAATCTAACTACCCCCTGCCCCATGACTCATAAATTGCATCCTGGGACATTTATAGTGAGAAATTAAGACTCATTCACACAAAAACCTATATACGAATGTTTATAGAAGCTCAATTTGTAATAACTCAAAATTGGAAATGACCTAGTTGTCCTTAAATAGCTGAATGGTTAAACAAATTGGTGATCATTAAAAAGTCTGGAGACAACAGATGCTGGAGGGGATGTGGAGAAATAAGAACATTTTTATAGTGTTGGTGGGAGTGTAAATTAGTTCAACCATTGTGGAAGACAGTTTGGCAATTCCTCAAGAATCTAGAAATAGAAATACCATCTGACCCAGCAATCCCATCACTGGGTATATACCCAAAGGATTATAAATCATTCTATTACAAAAGCACATGCACACATATGTTCATTGTGGCACTGTTTACAATAGCAAAGACCTGGAATCAACCCAAATGCCCATCAATGATAGACTGGACAAGGGAAATGTGGCACATATGCCCCATGGAATACTATGCAGCCATAAAAAACGATGAGTTCATGTCCTTTGCAGGGACATGGATGAAACTAGAAACAATCTTTCTCAGCAAACTGACACAAGAACAGAAAACCAAACACCACATGTTCTCACTTATAAGTGGGTGTTGAACAATGAGAACACATGGACACAGGGAGGGGAACATCACACAGTGAGGTCTGTTGGGGGTGGCAGACTAAGGGAGGGATGGCAGGGGATGGGGAGATTGGGAAGGGATAACATTAGGAGAAATACCTAACGTAGGTGGTGGGGGGATGGAGGCAGCAAACCACCATGGCATGTATATACCTACGTAACTATCCTGCAAGATCTGTACATGTACCCCAGAAGTTAAAGTAAAATTAAAAAAAAATATGATGCATCCATATCATGAAATGCTACACCAAGGTATAAAGGAATAAGATTTTGATATACATGAAAATATGAGGAACTAGAAAGTTATGCTGAATTGTAAAGAAACCAATCCCAAAAAGTTACCATTACATGTTGCATAATTCCTGTTATATAATTTTTTTTTTTTTGAGACAGAGTCTCGCTCTGTCATCAGGCTGGAGGGCAGTGGTGCGACCTTGGCTCACTACAACCTCTGCCTCCTGGGTTCATGTGAATCTTCTGCCTCAGCCTCCTGAGTAGCTGGTATTATAGGAGCATGCCACAATGCCCAGCTAATTTTTTATTTTTAGTAGAGATGGAGTTGGCCAGGATGGTATCAATCTGTTGACCTCGTGATCCACCCACCTTGGCCTCCCAAAGTGCTGGAGTACAGGTGTGAGCCACTGTGCCCCACCCATAATATTCTTGAAATAGCAAAATTATAGAAATTGAGAACAGATTATGGTTGTGAGGGTTTACGGAGGAAATGAAAATGAGAGAGAAATAAGTGTGGCTACAAAGAACATTATGGATGGAAATGTGATGGAAATATTCTGTATAGTGAGTGTAACAATGTCAATATCCTGGTTGTCATCATTGGAGGAAACCCAGGAGATTATACCCTGCATTTCTCTGCATTATTTCTTACACCTACATGTGAGTCTACAGTTATTTTAAAATGAAATACGTGACTCAAAAGAAAAAAAAAATAGGTAATGACTTGAAATTGCATGCTTTGGCCAACTAACACTAAATTATAGGGCCTATTTGATAAAATACAATTCAATTAATAAATAAAGCACTGGTAAATTTTAGCAGACTTTTGGCAAGATGTGAAATTTGAACTTTTTACTTTTCGTTTGACTACGGAAATATTTTTAAAAAGAAGACTGCATTCGTTTAAGGGCTTCTATAACAAAATACCACAAACTGGGTGGCTTAAACAATAGAAATTAACTTTCTTGTAGTTCTTCAGGTTAGAAGCCTAAGAAGAAGATGTCAGAATGTTTGATTTCTACAGAGGCTTCTCATCTTCGTTTGCAGGTGGCGTGCTCA